>PVJH01003788.1:55749-136022 GCA_004026705.1 Nesogale talazaci | reverse complement strand
GCTATTGACTTGACAAACATACTTCAGCACTTCCCTTGGTCAAGTGTTGTGATAAATAGTCTCTGGGTGTGAATCATTGCAATAGCTGTTGTTTTTTATCCTGTTTTACAGACCAGGAAACATGTAAATGGATTTCCTACTATGTACAGGTCTCTAGTTCATCTTAATTCTAATATCATTCTGCTGACCAAAGGCAGATCAAAAACATGGGAAGGTGAGTGGCAGAGTGGACAATATCGATGATTCTGTGCTTTGGTGTATGATGGCCTTGTTTGGCCACTAAGGTTGAGTAAATCACTCATCTATCCCAACTCCTCCCACCCCAGCCTTTTTTTAACATCCTAATTAGAGATAATTCCTATCTTAAACTTCAGGGATTTGTTTGTCAATATTCATCGAAATAATACAAAAAGAACTTAGAACAGAGCCAAATATTTGAAAGAACCAAAGATATCAGTCATTAATTTGACTATGCATAAGGGAAGGAATGATCATTCCTACAAGATGATTTCCGTGAGTGGCCATAGTATAGTGCGTATATATGGGTGTCGCATCCATGGTTCTCATTTTTAAGCAATTTAAGAAAACCCTGGGCTAGTAAAAAACTTTAGGTTTTCTATGTTATTGCCCTTCCATGTGCAGTACGCCATCTGTTTCAAAAAGATCTACAACATTCTTCTCATCTGGCCAGCACCACAACTTAGCTAACTGATTAAAAAAATCATTGTCTGAACATTCCGTTTTTCTATTCAAGTCCATTGCAATTCAATTAGGGTTTTTCTTGGGATTTTAGACCTCCCCTTTCCTCTGACATTCCTCTCAGTACAACATTTCAGAAGAGGCCACCCAGTCAGCTTCGCAACATTCCACCTCCAGTGAGACCCAGGCACATGCTCCTAACTTTACAGAATGCTTGGCAGGTTGCTCAGGACCTGAGAATGTGGGGAAAGTAGGACAGGTCAATATTGTCTTGCTGAGGTAAGTGGGTTATAGTCAGCAGGGATGCCAGAAAGCATGACCTGGCAGAGTTGCCACTTGGCTGGTGCCTGTTGCCCAACCAGAAGAGCAGATGGCGCTGCTTGGTTCGGTCATCAGAGAGCTGATATTTATGAGCAAATCCATGTGAGTGAGCTGAAATCATTGAGGGCTTAGCAAATAACAGTCAAATGCAGTGGTCGAAGCATGTCCCATGTCATACGAAGCAATGCAGGTCTCTGCTATTCGTCACTGTTTATAGTACAATTCCACCGAAGCATAAAGAAACACACCAAAACCATATGCCATCATCCAGAATCTAAATTCTTATTTACAGAGGCAAATCTTATGTTGTTTATGAGAGGCAGCATGGCCTGCCTGAGGTGCAGGAGGACATAAGGCTGGGTTTATAATTCTATTCTATAACCGACTAGGTGAGCAACTTATGGTAGATGATGCCAACAGCCTGGGATACAATTTCTGTTGTTTTCCATGGCCATGGGTACCTCTCTATCCTTGTATCTCTCACAGTGCATTACAGGTCTTTAGATATGTGGCTTCTTTATCCCACTTGGACAGGTCAGAGGTGTCGCTAATTCTTGGTTATTTTAGTAGATCTAGGCATGCTTCCATGCATGACCATAGGCACACACACACACACACACACACACACTCATGCACATCTCTTTGGTTAAGTAAATGCACAGGGAAGATAGCTTTTATTTTAAACATATACTTTATAAGTCAAACAATTAGTCTGTATTATATGCTTTAAGGGAAAATATCCCTCTTCAAGTCAAACCTTAAGGTCTCACAACATTTAGCCTAATATTTTCAAGACCCTGTTAATTTTCTTAGCATTTACATATTATTTCCATTATATTTCCTATAACTATTGATAAATGGAGAGAAAATTGATGTTGTCAATGATTTGGTCTTACTTGCATCCATAATCAATTCTCCCAGGAAGGAGCAGTCAAGCGATCAAAAGATGCTTTACAGGGGGAAATCTGCCACAGGAGACCTCTTGAAAGAGCTGAAAAACAAAAGTGCGAAGTGTTCAGGGCTAAGATTGCCCCTGACCCAAGTCAGAGTATTTCCAATTGCTTCTTACGCATATGAAGACTGGACATTGAATAAAGAAGACCAAAAGAAGAACTTGATTCATTTGCATTGTGCTGGCCAAGAATATCAAAAGTATCTTTGACTGCTAAAAGGATCTGTCTTGGAAAAGCCACCAGAGTGTTCCTTAGAGGTAACGGTGGTGAGAGGTCATCTTACATACGTTGGACATATTGTCAAGAGAGACCAATCTCTGGAGAAAGACTTCTTGTTTTGTCAAGTGGTGGGGAAGGGGAGGGGGGCACTCAGCACAGGAGGAAAGCCTCTCAAGGAGATGAATTGACACTGTGGCAGTGTTGATGAGCTCAAGCATAGAAACAATGATAAAGAGGACCCAAGACGGGCCTGTGTTCTGTTCTGCTGTACAGAAGGGAGTTAGCTATGAGTCGTTGTGGGTTGGGATCGAATAAATGGCAACCTTGTGACCTGATCATGCAAGTTGAGGACAGTGCCTCCAAGGGACCCTTCACAGAGGAGAGCACATATAGCTAGCTTCAGTAGCTACATTCTGAAATAATTGAGCAAGATTTAGTCAAGCCTCTCCTACTTCTAATAATGCTCTTTATTTTCAGAGAAATAAAAAAAATGTTCTATTATTTTGGTTTATATACTTTTTTTTGTAATGTTCAAGCACAGTTAAAGTTAAAAATGGAATCCATTCTACCTTGGGAGTGAAATAGACATTTTCAAGATGAAATGATAAAAATTGTGTAAGCATTGAACTTAGATGCATATGCATATGTCTTGACATACAGGATTTACCATATAATATCTCAAGGTTTCCAAACCTATCATTTATTTTCTGTGGATCTCAGTTTCCTCATCCATAAAGTAGAGATGGTAATATCTACTTCCCCTAATTGAGGTCCAGTGAAAATGAGCAAGAAATTGAAGAGAATGGACCATTGATCTTGCAGACACTAGTGGAGTAAATCTCAAAAGCCCAGAAATATGTGAGGCACCTTCAGGGATCAATCTGCGCTCATTTCTCTGCAGACCCTTTCAAACTCAGTATCTGTCATCAGCTTTAAAGCTATCAGGCACTTATAGTTTGGGAAATATTGCCATTCCACGCTGTGTGCCTGGTTGTTCTGCCGTTGGTCAGTTGCAGAGTTGAACAGATGAACAGGTGGATCGCTCTACGGATCCTTTTTCAGATTTCTTGCCTAAATCTTACTAACTGGTTTGGGTGGGCATAATAATCTGCAGTATAATTAGGTTTGTAAAGATTAAGGATGAAAGTTAAAGGCCTTAAATATTAAAATGCCTTTCATTTTCCCCTTTAATCTTTTTTTCCTTTGCAATTTGAATGGTTGTGATAATACCAAGTCACAGGTGACAATTATTTAGCTTTGTCAAGACCAGAGTCCTGCCAATAAGTAAAAACAAAGCATTGGAGAAGGGAATAATCCACTTGCTTCCTAGCCTTCATTTAGTGCATCAGATAAAGGTCTGGTTTTGTTCCTGCTCATGCCAATTTACCTAAGTCCAAGGAATTCATTTTTGTGCTGATCTCTGTTTACCTCAGAAAATATTGCTTTCACTTTTGTTTTATGAATGAGTGCTACACTAAACTCAATTTATAAAATGATGCACTGCAAATGAGTGTGGTGGGCACTGGTATTGTTTATTTTGCAAAGATGTTTTCCCTTTACATGGAATTCATAGTGGAAGCATTCTAGTATGGATGAAGTCTAGTATGGAACACAGTTATTGGATAACATGTTTTCAGTTAATTTGTTTACATGGCTTGTTTCCCTTTGCATGACTTCCTAATATAAACATTAAGCAAATAATAGCAGATATTTTTCCAAATGACCCTGTTGCCTCACCAAAATAAGTTCTGAAGATATCTTTCTGAAAATGTTTTCTTACAGGATGTGAATGCAGTGTGACAGCACGGAGCACAGGACCAGTGGAGGGATATGAGAGTCCAGCCCCAATGCCAACTACATGGACTACATGAACAGCCACCCCTCCCCTCCAGGGGAGTTTGCTTTGGAGGACAGCACAGAAGCTGCAGCTCAGAGAGAGGGACATGTCTAAGCAGAGCACAGGAGAGCAAATCAAGGGGGGGGGGGGAAGAAAGAGTGGAGTACAGGATGATATCCCCACTCAGAACAGTCAATGCACAGACAGGACCACATGGCAGGCCCCACTAGGAAACATGGTGACCCTCGCTGACCCAAGTCCCTATGGAAACAACAATGGAGGAGCAAGGTAGGGATTGTACCTGATCTGATCCCACTACACCAAAGCAAAATGCTAAGAGCAGCAAGAGGAGCAGAACATGAAATTCCCGAGGAAGTGTCAAGGATACACTTTGGGGCCAGAGTGTGACATGCCATTGGACGCAACCCTGAGACAGTCCTAGAAGTCAACAAACAGACCTTGAACTATTTACATGTTTTTCTTTTGTAATTATTATTTTATTGAATTATTTACATATTTTTCCTGGACATTGGCTTTTTTTGGTGTCATCATTTTGTTTCCTTTTGTCACTTCATCTTGGGAATTTCTTTGTACATATTATTATCTGTGCAGGTCAAGCTACATAAGATAGGCTGGATGAACAATCTGGAAGAGAAAACAATGGCACTGATGGTTCTAGGGGGACATGGGAGATGGGGAGGTAGGTGAAAGTAGGTGGTGTTGACCAAACCAGGGATAAGGAAACAACAAGTGATCCAAAATCAGTGACAAGGTGAGGGAGAGAGGTCTGGCAGGGATTGATCAAGAGTATTGTAACAGAAAGAAATTACTGAAACCCCAATGAAGGCTGAGGATGATAGTGGAACAAGAGGAAAGCAAAAGTAAATAGAGAAAATAACTGGGAGGCAAAGGGCATTTATAGAGGTCTAAATACAGGCATATGCATAGGTAAACATATTTACATAGGATGATGGGGATATAGAGCTACTTGCAAATGCTTATAGGGTTAGTATTAAGGCAGCAGGTGAATATTGGGGCTCCACTCAAGTACTTCCTCAATGCAAGAACACTTTGTTCTATTAAATTGGCATTCCATGATGCTCATCTTCATAATCACTGAAGACAGATGTGTGCATGAGCAAAACCAGTGAATAAAGCTAATGGTGCCTGACTATCAAAAGATATAGATCTGGGGTTTTAAAGACTTGAAAGTAAACAAGCGGCCATCTAGCTCAGAAGCAACAAAGTCCACATGGAAGAAGCACATCAGCTTGTGTGACCATGAGTTGTCAAAGGGATCAGATATAAGGCATCAAAGAACTAAAAATTATGCAACTTTTCTCTTGTTCTTTAAGGTTTCCTCTCTCCCCACCCCCTACTATCAAGATCCCAATTCTTTCTTACAAATATGGATAGACCAGTTCATAAAAGAGAATAGATAAAATGTAATCCAAAAATAAAATTGTATAATTATTAAATAACATCTGCTACCGACTTTGATTCTGCACTACATGAAGCAGATCTGAAGTTAGCAGACACCACTGGTCTCAGGTGCCCTGGAGTCCATTTGGATCCATCATGACAACAGAGTGAAATATCATGGTCCTGTATTGCCCACACAGTGATTCTAAGACCATTCTAAGTGATTCTAAGACCATAGTTCAAGACCATTGTTGCAGCCACTGTGTCAGTCCATCTTTTCTATGGCTTTCCTCTTCTCTTTTGGCTGCCCCTGTACTTTATCAAGTTTGCTGGGCTTCTCCAGGGACTGGTCTCTCCTGAAAAGCTGTCCAAAGTACAGAGGCCAAAGTCTCTCAATCCTCGTTTCCAACGAGCATTTTGACTGCACTTCTCCTAAAAAGGATCTGCTTGTTCTTTTGGAAGTCCATATACTTCCAAAAGTCTTTGCCAGCACCTTCATTTAGAGGTGTATATTCTTCACTCTTTCATAGTCCATTTTCGACGTTCATGTCTATGAAAGGCAATGGAACATACTATGACTGGGGTCAGGGCCACTGCAGTCCTCAAAGAAATCTTGCATTTCAATACTTTAAAGAGCTCTTGGTCATCAGATTGACCTAATGCGATGAGTCCCTTGACTACTGACAAGCTGTGTTCTATCACTGAAGTACGTCCTTTACAGACAACACACAAAGCACGGGTAATGTACATATTTTATTAATTTAAGGATTTCTTTAGATTAAAATATACACTTCTAGACATAGCTACAATTTTTATATATATTTTAAGAGGGGAAAAGATGGGGAGGGGTGAAGCAAAAATAAATAAAGGGCTGGGTATACCTAAGTTACATCAAATTTATTGGATAATTGTTTTATTCTTATTCTGTTGTCCTGTGTAAAAAAAAAAATTGAGGCTCATGGAACCTTGTATTTCTCTTCCTTTGAAATAGGTGTCACATTTTTGAAAGTAGGAGCGTTTCTTGTTTTGCCTCCATTTCTCGGTATATTCGTGGATAATATGGGGGGATGGTCTTTAATTTCATTTATTGAATATAATTGCTCCATGTAGCAGTCACTACTCTGGTGCCAATTTGAAGATTGGGAGTGTAGGGGTGGAGTCTAACCTGTCAATCTGGAGATAAACAAGGAGACTTCTGTGTGAACAGGACTTTCTCATGAGAATTCTGGGAGATCTGTCTGTATTTCCCTCTTGGAGGTAAGAGACTCATGGCTCAGTCACTTGGAGATGCTCTACTGAGAAGACACAGGCTGACTCCCTGTGAGACATCTAAGAGGAGAAGTCCCATGGACTTACCCGGATGGAACCAGACTTCTGAAGCCAGAAAAGTCATATAGAGAATCCTGCCAGTGCTGAGATGCTTGAGAAGACACAGAGAGTCCCTTCCAGTGCTGAGAGGCTTCTACCACCACTGGATACACAAGACTGTACCCATTGGCCTCTGATTGTCCTGGCATCATTGTATGTGCTTCTGAAGAGGACTTATGGATTGGTATCATTCATATAGGCTAGTATCAGACTTTTGGACTTGGACAGGACAGGGTTGGGATGCTTTCTCAGTGGTCCATTTTATATCTAAGGATATAAAATATTTAAATATTAAAAAGGATTTAAATATATAAATATAAGTATTTACTAAAAATAATAACAACCCTTCTAAATATAGCATTAAAGAATTAGTAAAGGCATCACCAGTAGGCCACAGAATACTAAAGGTTTTCATCTATGTTGCAGATGACTTTGACTTGACTCCTGTACAGGATATCAAAGCTTGTCTGCTGCATCTTCTTGAGTTTCCTTTCATTTGTTTGTTTGTTTGTTTTTCAGAGCAGTAGACACCTCCTAAAGTCTTGGCCCCCTGAAAACCCATCACAAAACCTACCATAATTAGCCTCTACAAGCCCCTCACAAAAGGCACTAAAAGAGTGGGAAGAATAATGGATGGAAACCTCTATTCATTCAGATCTCCAGTAGTAATGTGACTTATTTTTAATGTTTAATTCCCTTAAATGCAAAAAATTTCACTTTCAAGAGGAGATTAATATTGTGAATCAACATGTGACTATTCATATACCTATTAATACCAAAGAAACATAAGGGCAAGTGATTAATGGTATATGACTCTAGTGCATTACTATGCTTCCCAATATTTAACAATAAGAACATCACTTTCCTGGCACTTTAATATGAGTAATATCTTCATGGCAGTAATTGCCAAGTATGCCATTTATATAATCACAACAACTGGCCTCAGTTGACAACTTTTGTTCTTAATGCTTCCTGAGGTGAGGGGGCTATTTTCTTTAGTCATCGTCATATTGGAACCAGTTTTGGTAGAAGCATTTAGTTGTGATCTAGAATACTTTGAATCAAGAAAGAGTGTAAGCAACCTAGACCACCACTCTCCCTTCCATTGTATTTATGTTGGAAATATATAGTGATTATCCTGGTGACAATGATGAATTCATGCAAATAATACTGGGAAAGCTGAAAACAGCAGAGCTATGGCCACTTCCAGAATGCGTGTGTTATAGAAGGACACTCTTGTCCAATATCTCTCCTGTCCAAGTTGTGTTGATCCAGAATAAAACTTTATGAGGAAAACTGGTACTAAATTGGTGTATTAGTGAACCATTGCAGTGTCTGTCTGGTCTTAAAACGTAATGGTGGCATTTCTTTAGGTTGGCCTCCCACTTTTAATCCTATTTCTCATCTCACGGTTTCAGTCTCACACATTGATTCTTTCTTCATTGTGTCTGTTTAATTATACTTGTTCAAAACAGAGTCCCCTTTCCCCCCCTCTCATATGTTTGAAACGAACCTGTTTGTCACTGAAGACTCCAAGTTTCAATCTTCCTCATTTCTTTTCAGCCACTCAGACCAAAATTTAGGTCCAAAGGATAAAAAACCTGAATGGATACTGTAAATTTTTATTAATTTTGATACTTAAAGAAGTACACTTAATCTAGCCACATTGCCTATAGCTTTCTTTGGCACAGATTTTTCCTTCTTTGTGCCTCATCTACCCTTGTCTCTCATAAAAAATAAACTCTCTGCCACTGAGTCAATTCTAACTCCTGGTGGGGCATTGTCGAAATGCGCCTGTGGGTTTCCAAGAATGTACCTCTTTAAGAAACCCTTACCTCCTCCCCCCCCCCCCACCTTGGAGCCAGCTAGTGGGTTAGAGCTGTTTATCTTGTGGTTAGCAGCCAATGAGGCAGCCAGTATGCCACAACAACTCACCTAGTCTGGACACTCACCTATTTTGTTTCTCCTCTCTCACATCACTGTATTAAAAAAGAAACATGGAAGAAATCTCTTCATCCAATGTTGCAAAGAATGTCTCTTTATGTTTCCTTCCTGGGAGTGAGCGGTGGGAGAGTCTCATTTTTCTGTCTGGCAAGCATTTAGGGGTTGACTGCAGTCAGAACTTATTTCTTCTTTTTGGTAATTCCTTTTGGGGGCAACGAAAGGTTTCATTTTCTACTTCTTGTCATTTTTCTGGGCTTTCAGCCTTTCTCTCTACTAAAGCCACAGTTCTCTCCCCCTCCTTTTATGACTCAACAATCTTATCACTTGTGTACCCATCATCAAAGCTATTAACTTTTTGCCTGCTTCTGCTAAGAATTTCAGCCTCAAACAAAGTTGGTCATGCACTAATACTACTGGAGTATTAGAATCATTTTTATCTACATGAACTCATCTATATTTTCTTTCTTTGCCATCCTCAGTGGAAGGAAAGGCAGAAGGATTATTATATTTATATAAACAGGAGCAAAGGCTGGGCCTCCTACTCCCACCACCAGAGGGCAGTGATGCCCCCCCCCAAAAAAAATAAAAAGACAATGATGTATTTATTTCCTACTTCTATTCATAGCCCCAGGCTACTAAATATTCCATAGGTCTCATTCATGACTTTATTCTCATTTTTTACTTTGCTGTATTTGGTTTTTCAAGTGCTTTAGAAATCCCAACTATTGACAGTTTTCCTTTCCAAACTCTGTCTGTCACAGGGCTCACCTTAGCTCCAGTCTGCTGCTTCTAAATTTGACCGCTTTCACTTCTGCTCTGTCTCCAACTTTGCCCTGCTTCTCCTGCACAGGTCTCACAGTGAAATTTAGTCCTTCAACTGTGGTCACTTCAAAGAAAGAACAAGTTTCTCCTTGACATTCAGAGCCCAGCTTTACTCACCCAGACCAAAGATATGGAAAGTGCTCCAATAAAAGAAACTAACATAATAATTAGTTCTGATAATCTAGCCCCTGCCTGCCCTTGTATTTGGGCATGCACATTTATTTGAATATGCATAGTTCTTCTGGAATTGAATATTTTAAGGAAGGGGCAGGTTTTCCCCATATGGTGACTATTTAACATATATATATATATATATATATATATATATATAAATTAAGACACATAATCTAAGAGCAAGCATTACTCAGCTTGAGATCAAAAGGACAAGTGATATTCTCCAAGTCCCACGGCAGGGCTGGCTTTCTGTCCATTTGCAGGAGTCATCGGCTTCCCTCTATCAAGTCTTTGCTTCTAAACAGCCTGTCAGAAGCTCAAGGTTGGACTGTGGACAGCTAGACCCTGATAGCAATAACACTGCTCACCCCAGCCCTTCTCTCTCTCTTTCTATAAAGTTGCCTCATTCCCCTGCCTCTCTTTCCCTGCGATTTGTTATTAAACTTACCGCTTTTACCAATGCTTCCTGAGCCAGCATCACCACCTGTCCTCTCGGCAGCTGCCCGATGTGGATGCGCTGCTGCCTGCCGAGTCCGAGTCGCTGGCTTCATTCCCTCCCTCCCTCTCACCAGAGGGACTGAGAGAAGGAAAAGCCTTTCTTGTCAGGTGTTTGCTCAGGGAGGAAGCAACTCTGAAACTATGTCAGAAGAAAGGTTTAGTGCGTGGTAAGAACCATCAGCGCAGGGTGGACTGTCTCCTGCTTCTCAGCTGAAAAGAGTCTCATAGCAACCACTTCAGCTGCTTCCAATAAAAATCTGCCTTTTACACCCCCCTCCTCCTGATCCTAGGATCTCCCTTTCTCTTTCTCTGGCTACCTTACTAGGGTTCTTTCCCATTTTCCTTCCTCTCCTTTCTCCTAAGTATCCCGCGTTCCCTTCCTTGCCTCCTCCAATCCCCCCTCACCTCCTGGCCCTACCCTCACGCCCACACCCTCTGGATTGTTCTGAGGTGCACATATTTGGCTACCTTCCAGACTGGGCTGCTGGAACGTGAATCTGAGAGTTACTGGGAGATCCTGTAGTTACAGGCTGACTTCTGTGGTTGTAGCTGCGAAGTCTCTGGGGTTGGATCTCGTCAGTGTCAGTTCTTTGGTTAAGTGTTGGCGGCTTTGCTCCCCTCCCTCTCCCTCATGTTTCTCTGGCACAGCTGTCCTTCTGGGTCCAAAGACATTGCCAATTTAGAAAGCAGGAAAAAAAATAAAGGTGAAAATTGAAAGGTAAGGTTCTTATAAATGTTTTTGTAATGTCGTCGAGATGATATCTAGCTAACAGAAATTGCTTCAGCTCACTCAGCAGTTGCAAGATGACCATGGGGAGATATTTTAATTGGGCTATTGTCATGTTAGGACATGAATCATCCTTGTTCACCCTAGGTTATTAGAACCAACCTAAATTGCAGGGACCCTGTCAAACACCAAAGAGATAATCAGGCAGTATTTTCCTGATAAGTGTGGCAGCATAAAAGATTATTAAAAAAATATTTTTCCAGACATTCAAATCCCTAGTCCCTATAGGAATTTTTTTAGAGTGTGTCAATTTTTTTATTTAACCAGAACAACCTCTGAATTGGAGAAATGCAAGGAGGATTGCAGGATTCTCCGCTGGCCATTGTCAGACTCTCCCCTACAAATCTGGACCTCATTGTCTGCATGCTTAGTTTCTATTTTATAATAATACCATTTAGACTAGGATAAAATGTTTAAGCATTTGGTGTGCTGAGTTTTGTCTCTCTAGATTTTTAGTTTTTGTAATTAGGTTTAGTTAATGCACCGTGGCTTTGCACTATCAGACCAAGTATGGAGAACAAAGCAGATCCTCCAGCCTTGTTGGTCATTTAAGAAGCCTTGCGTTGTCATAGAAGATGCTATCAATTGTTTACATGTAAGTCTGGACTCACCTTTCTCTAGCTGTATAACTGTGGATCAATTGCATTGCTTCTGTGTCCTCAGTTTATTCATCTACAAAAAGGTCTCTCCTGCCCTTAGTTTATTAAATCATAGTATGAGTTCATAGTTATTTAGCACATAAGATAGTCTCTGGAAAGTGTTACACACTTCATAAGGCTATTCTATTATGATAATTGTGTAACTATGTTGAGTAAAGTGCTTCTCCCACTCTAATAGCAATATCCCACTTCTCTACTCATCAGCAGAGAGGATAATATTTCCTTGTGTAATAAGCAATCAGGCCATCTGTGGATCTTTGCACTTGATCTTAGCCAAAAGACTGCGAAGCGTTATCTGTGGATCTTTGCTAAAGTAGCTGTTCAAACATTTTTTGGCCCATTTTTAAAAGCCAAGTTCATATCTTGTTGTTTGTTTTTGAAAGTCCTTTTATATTTGTAATATAGGCTTTTCATCAGACATGTGTTCTGTAAGCATTTTCTCCTGCTCTCTGATTTAAGTTTCTTTTCTTTTGTTAACTGTGCCATTCAAAGATGATGAGTTTCCAATTTAAATAGAGTCCAGTGCTTTCTCTCCGGCTCCCCTTGAGTCACTTATCAAATATTCAAATAAAATCATTTCCAGTGATTCAGTTCCCAAACCTCTGTCTGTCTCTCTCCCTGTTGAGGGATAGTAGGGCTCTGTGCTTCTAGGTGTTTCTCTTGAGGACTTCCTTATATTTAAACTTCAGTACTGCAGAGAAATATCTCTCTCTCTTTCTCTCTCTCTCTCTCTCAACCTCAATTAACAAGGTCAGTGACTTCTATCTGTCTGGGGGAGGTGGGGCGCGCGGGGAGCATCATCAGCTGTAAAACCCTGGCTTGGTTCAGCCCTGGCTTATATTTGACTTCTATACCAGCTTTAAAACATATGCTTCCTTAATCCATGCAATCTTGCTTTGACTTCCCCTTTCACACAATGCTCCGGACCTGCTATACTCCGATGATAGGGACATCCACCTACAATTAGAACAATGCTCTTTGACACTTATGCAAAAGGCAAAGCCTTCAAGAATACAGGTCAATACTTAGAATAGCACATTGAGACTCAAAGCATTTATTTCATTCGAATTTTCCTCTATATCCCTCAGACTCCTGACAGTAGAAGGAGAAGTTGGTTACTTGCTTCTACTCCAGAAAAACATGTAGTTCCATAATTGGATTTAAAAATAACAATGGACACAACATAATTATCTTGCAATTGACTCTATGAGATTTCATGTCTCAATGAGATGATATATGCAAACAACAACATTTAGCTTTAAGGTCTTTCTGGGTTTTCCTTCTAGTTATGATACTGAAATTCCTATGACCTTGCATAAATCACTTCCTTCTCCAGCTATTGGTTTCGCCATCTGTTATCATATTCCCAGTGTCAGCAATTCTGATTTGGTAGTAGCGTGCGGGAATTGTCACGCCAGCTGTCCTTGATCCTAGCCTTTTCTGGGACACGTTGATTGTTGATTAAGGAAAAGGAGGACATGCAAAAATCCCTTTGCAGAAAACAAACTAATGACTTTCTAAGCTCAGTGGTCATTCTCACAGATTCATTTCTCTAGTGCCCTGGGGATCTTCTCCACACTTGCCTTATAATGCATAGTCCTTTTATAAAGGGCATTATGGTCTTGCTTTCTTTTCTGTATGTCTATAGAGAAGCAGACAAGCAGAAAGGACATGGAGACTTCCTTCATCACAAGATCCTCTTTATATGCCTCTCAGAAACTCTACAGCACTGCAGGCTCGGCACATCCCTTGAGTTATGAAGAGGCAAAACATCTGCCTAACAATCTGATAGTGGTTCAATGTGAATTTTTCTAATAGTACTGGTTTTACAATTTGTTAGTGAGCTTTTATGCATTTGAATATCTTCTGCCTTGACAAATGTATAAAAAGTGTACCTCAGAGTAGTATGTGGGTATAACAGAAAGAGAGAGGCCGGGGGGTGGGGGGTGGGTGGAGAGAGAGAGAGAGAGAGAGAGAAACAGACAACAGATGGACACAGAGAAACTCTAGAAATCCCATGTGTGTCTAAATGCATATTGAAATGGAACATTTAAGTAAACAAGGTCATTGCTTGGCTCTCAGGAATAAAACAAAATGTTTAGAGCTTGCAATTGCTTCCTCTGTCCCACCCCAGCAGTGACAATCCTTTTTGGATGCACATGAGCGCTCATTGCCATCAAATGAAGACCCAGATGTGCAGCACCCATTCAGAAGCACTTGCTCTTGGAGCGGCTCTGAGTACACTCCTTCTGAAATCCATCAGAGACTGCCTCTGACTTTTAGGCCTGATCCTCTCCTCATTGCTTCCTGGAGGACCAAAGGGGAAACTAATTGCATCAAGACATGCCCTAAAAAGGAATTGAATGTGTTAATTCTATTTAAATTGATCCCCTCCCCCTAATTTCATTAGAATGACAATCATCAATTCACCAGACTAAGTCTACAGGGGAGATGTTCTTATTACTTGATTCAAGGCAGTCAGAGTTCCTCACACCCCTGCCTGAAAAACCACTGTTCCCTTTACTGGACCATGTGTTATGTTATATTTATGAAAATTACTTATTTATGTCCAAGTCCATCTTACTAAATGGACATTGCTTAAAGATTGCAAGCCTGGCTACATCTATCTTTATACCTCCCAAACCTAACAAAGTACAAACATATACTCACAGTCATTTATGCATTTTTTAAAAACTAACTGAAAAAACTGTACCAATTTGGGGCAATTATTTATGAAATTAACATTTTAAAGTGTGAAGTTTCTAAATAAGGTGTTCACAGAAGTCAATGTAGCATGAAGCAATGGAACCGAGAACCAGTGGAGAGGTCTGAGAGCACAACCCAAATTCCAACTACCGGGGCACCCGCCTCTCCTCAGGGCATTTGCCTTGGAGGTCAGTGCAGAAGCTGCAGTTTGGGGAGAGAGATATAGCTGACCAGAGTGCATGAGAATAAATGAAGGGGGAGGAAGATAGAATGAAGTACATCCTGGCCCACCAAGCCTTCAGCACGATATTACCACTCAGAACAGCCGATACAATGAGAGGACCATAGGGGCTGACCTCAATATGAAATACAGCTACCCTCACTGATCCAAGACATTTTGGGGTCAAAAGTGGAGAAACAGAGTCAGGATTATACCCTGTCTGACCCAACCACACCAAAATACTAAAGGTGTGCAACAGAACATGGAGTTACAGATCGATCACCAAAGATATACTTTGTGACATCCCATCCCACTTAACTAGGAGACACTCCTAGAGGTCAACAAACAGACCTGAAACTATTTGTAGGATTTTATATTGTTATTATAATTGTATTCTTGCATGTACATGATATTGGGATTTTTTGTTGATGTTTTCATTGTTTTCTTTTTTTTGCTTGCTTCATTATAGGATGCCCTTTTTTTTTTTTGAGTTTGTTATGTTCTCTATAGGTCTATCTGGATGGGGTGGGATGGATGGGCTGTCTAGGGGTGGGGACAATGGGACTGATGCTACCAGGGTGGATGTAGGGGGTGGGGGCTGTTGACTGATCCAGGGATGGGGGAGTAGCCTGTGGTTCAGGACCAGTGGGGTGGGTGTAGAAGGTCCAATAGGGATTGATTAAGACTAATGTAATAGAGAGACAATATTGAAACCCAAATGGAGGTTGACTGTGACGGTGGGACGGGAGGAGGTATAGGGAAATAGACAAAAGAACTGGGGAGTAAGGGGCATTTATAGAGATTAAATACAGACATGTACATAGTTACATATATTCATATGATGAAGGGGAAACAGATGAATATGCATATATTTATAGGCATAGAATTAGGACAGCAGATGGGCGTTGGACCTCAATCAGGTACTTCCTCAGTGAAGGAACATTCTGTTCTATTAAATTGGCATTCCATGATGTACAGCTCCCTGACGCGATCACAGAAAACAAATGTGTACATAAGCATATGCGGTGAAGAAAACTGGTGGTGCCTGGCTATCAAAACATGTATGTCTGGGTTCTTAAAGGCTTGAAAGTAAACCAGTGCCATCCAGCTCAGAAGCAAAAAAGCCCACATGGAAGAAGTACACCAGCTTATGGGACCAAGAGATACCAAAGGGATCAATTATCAGGTTTCAAGAAATAATAATCATAACATGTTCACTTTCCTGATGTGATGGCTGATGACAAATATGTGCATAAGTAAATATGATGAAGAAAGGTGATGGTGCCTGGCTATCAAAAGATGTGCATCTGTGGTTTTAAAGACATGAAGGTGAATAAGAGGCCATCTAACTAAGAAGAAATCCCACATGGACGAAGCACAACAGTCTGTATGACAATGAGGTGTCAAAGGGATCTGGTATCAAGCATCAAAGACCTAAAAATATATATCATAAGTGAGGGAGAGTTCAGATTGGGGACCCAAAGCTCATCAATAAGTGAAGAGACATCCTCTTACAGAGGGGTTGTAGGGAAGAAATGAGCCAGTCTAGGTGCAGTGTAGTAGCAATGAAATGTTCTCAAATGTTCCCTCCCACCAACTATCATTATCCCAATTCTGCCAGACAGATTTGGCTAGACCAGGGGATGCACATCAGAGTCAAAAACGTGGAAATTTAGGATAGGTAATCCCTTGAGATTAGAGGAGAGTGGTGACACTGGAAGGGTGAAGGGATGGTGGAGTAGAAAGGGGGAATAAATTACTCAGATCTACATGTGACCTCCTCTTTGGCATGTGGACAAGGGGAGGGGGGTGAGTGAAGTGACACATTTTACAGTGTAAGATATGAAGAACTAATAACAATTTGTAAGTTGTTGGAAGTTCAGGGGGGAGAAGGGGAAAGGGAAAACATGGAGAGTTGGAATTAAAAAAATAAAGAACTAAAGGAAAGAGAGGAAGAGGACTTTATGCTGGAGGGGTTCAAGTAGAAAATGTACTTGAATGTGGCAGCATGTGTACAAATATGCTTAATACGAACGATGTATTAAATGTTGTAAGAGTCCCTAATAAAATCTATATTAAAAAACTAAAGTGTGAAGTTTCCTATCTCTATGCCAATGACAAGTTGACATCATGGTGAAAAGGGATGGGCTGCAGTTTATCACGTTGCTGGATGACTAAGCGAAGGACCATGTGGAATGTATTCTCACTTCTCAGTTCCTGGAAACCTTGACTGCCTACACTGCAGAAGGTTGAACAAAGGCTCAGACTCAAATAAATGGGTAACAGGAAAGCCAAGGGATGAAAGGAAAGAAGGAATTCAGGAAGTGAAAAGCAGACCTCCAAACACAAGTTGTTGGTATAAGTTTAACCTGCAAGACACGGAATGCTTTTTTTTTTTTTTAATGATTTTATTGGGGCCCTTACAGGTCTTATCACAATCTATATCTCCATCTACTGGGTCAAATTCATTTGTACATATGTTGCCATAATCATCATTTTCGTAATATTTCCTTTCTACTTGAGCCCTTAGTATCAGTTCATCTCCCCTCCCCTCATCATCCCTTTCTCACAAACCCTTGACAATTTATAATTTACATGTATTTTTTTTCTTGTCTTACACTGACAGCTGTCTCCCTTCTACCACTTTTCTTTTATCTGTCTCACTGGGAGGCTTTTTTTTTTATTGTTGTTGGTCACTGTGATTAGTTCCCCCTTTCTCCTCCCACCTACCCCTTCCCCTCCTGGCATTCCCACTCTCATTATTGGTGCTGAGGGTTTTTCTGTCCTGAATTTCCTGTATTTTGAGCTCTTATCTGTACCAGTGTATATATAGCCTCTGGTCTAGGCAGATTTGTAAGGTAAAACTAGAGTCATGATCATGAGGAGGGGATGCACATTAAAGAACTGGAGGAAAGTTGTGTGCTGTGTTCCCTGATGTTACACTGCACCCTGACTGGCTTGTCTCTTTCTTGTGATCCTTCTGTAAGGGTATTTCCAGTTGTCTATGGATGAACTTGGGTCTCCACTCTGTACTCCCTCTCATTCACATCAATATGAGTTTTTGTTTGGGGTCTTTGCAAACACTGACTTCTAAATGACATTGATTTTTCCCCAGAAGCATGGATGGGAACACTCCAAACTCTGGAGACATATTCAGATAAAGATGCTTGGAAAGTAGCATGTATCCATTTGTTTCACTAACAAAGCTTTATTCACTCTCACTCATGACTTGACTCATTCAACCACTGTTAGATGTTTTAGAAAAATGAAGCAAAATGCAATTTATTTCACGAGTTTGAAGCCATGACTCCCTCCAGGAGGAGGAGGCCAATTTCTGGGCTAAGTTGAACTGAGTGAGTGACTGAATAGTATAAAACAGGTTTTTTTTTTTGTTTTGTATTGTTTTATTTTTTGGCATCACTGCCCTCTGGTGGTGGGAGTAAGAGGATCAGCCTTTGCTCCTGTGGAGCCGCTGCTGGAATTGAACCTCCATCCCAGTGGGCCGCAGTCCCGCGCACAACCACTACGCCACCAAGGCTCAGCCATAAAAGAGGATTTTAACAAAAGAGATTAAGCATCAAAATTTTTTTAAAAAACGAATTTTGAACTATAACTCTATTTGGTGTGCAAGCTGATAGCATATGGTTACTGCTTAAGAACATGGAAACACAGTACAAATGTTGGACTATCAATGAATCATGAAGAATTTTAAATGACAGTCTTCAGAGAGTGTGATTTCTTTTTCTGTTTGTGTTAGTGTGTTGCTTCTGTCATTTACTTTCTTTTTAAAGCAAACATAGCATCCTGTTTGAAAAAAGAGCAAGAAATATCAATTCACAAGATTTCTGAAATAGGAGAACATTCAAATCTCCTCGTTACTTTTCTTTAAGACTTTTTGCCCTCTCAAGCCCCAGCAATTTGGAATTCAGTTAGATTTCTATAATATGAACTGCTTTATATGTTATTCATGTAACGCTCCTTATTTACTACAATGTAGATTATTTGATAGAGCAGCTCATGTCCTACTTTTCTTTATATTTCCCATAACCCTGGGTCCAGGCACTGACAAGAAAAGTGGTCAATAAAATAAAATGTTATAACTATTTTTTGATCAGTACACTTGTTAGTGAAATTTGGTATGTCTACTATTAAGAGTGGATTTTACTATATTCAGTCAATGTTGTTTTTCTTCATAAAAAGGGAAATATTAATTTGGAGGTGGTTTGGAATATTGATGGTTTTGATTTATAAGAAAGGTAACTTCAAAGTATCAGTTTGGACCTCTGAAGAAAGATAAAGACTGACGTATATGAAAGATGAATTAGGAAATCTTCTTATTACTGGTAGATGAAAAAATACAGCAAGTGATGAGATTCCCCTTGGAGTAATTCTTAGAGAGGAAAGGGAATAAAGAAGGCCTATAAGGAAGGATAGACTCTCATCGACTAAGATAATATTTATTGAGCTCTCTGTGCAACCTACTTTGGTAAGCATGTTTGTGCATTTTCTTATTGAATCTGCAATAATATAAGCCTCTGAACTTTATATCCATTATGAAGAGGATAAAGAAATGTACAGAGATTTAGTAAAGTTAGTGGAATAGTAAACTCCAAGTTGAAGGTTTAGAAAATAAGAGGTGTTTAGCCAAAGTTTCTGCCAAAAGTGTAAATGATGATATATTTTTCTATTTGCTAAATGAGCTTTCATCATCAGTGAACACGGAGCAATGTTGGTAAATTGTGAGATTGAAAAATTAGTTCATTAAAATAAAATAAGTAATGATTAAGCATGGAAAGAGCTGACAAAAAACATTTTTTTAATTTCAAAACTTTGATCATGGCAGGAATGATAAAATCATATATTGTCTTTGTGGAATATGTGATTGGAAATCATCACAGATTTATTGGGAAAGTTTAGGATACATTGTGCAAATTTAGATAGAGTAGAGAAAGGACCCTTTTGAGGTACTTAATGTTCTAATTATGCTTCCTTAAAAATTGGTGGACAAATATTGTGTAACTAAGGCCACAGAAAACAGGGCTGACCTTACTTTTTACAATGAATATTTGTCAACCATTTTAATTTTCAAGGATATAGTTAATTTCACCTACTCCTGCAAAATTTTAAAATACATTTTATACTTACACATCTGTGATAGATCTTGACATTTGTGTATGAGTTTTATGACTTGCTTTTGCCTTCAGCTAAAAACTTTCTTTTTTATACCCTGTTGTAAAGTTTTCCTCACTTAGCTTCAGACAGTGATTCTTCTTCCATTATCTTTTGTGACTGTAAATAATTTGCTTTGTTTATTTTGTTACCTTGAGGATATTTATAGATCATGTCATGGAGAGTCTCCTATGGAGACTGATCTTTTGTAGACTATATAAATTTAGTTGACATCCGTATGCCTTGTCCTCTACCACTGGGATACATTTTATTGACCTTCTGAATTTTTTTTATCTAAGCTTATCAATATACTGTGTCACTATTGCACAGAGAAATGTGAAACTAATAGCTTTTAAAATACCCAAAATATATCTTCTCTACAATACTAATATCCTCATGAAGATGTAGAAAATACCAAAACATCATACTGTTGACAAAGACAAGAAAAAATAACTACAGGAAAAAAATGTTTTCTAACATTTTGGAATTTAGCTCAATGAAATCAAATAAATTTGATGTCCTGAAAAGAAAAAGAGAACCATCTCAACTCACGTACACTCTGCCCTTCTTTCAGTTTCAATCCAAGGCTTTGCACCAAACACAAAACTCAGTATGGTTTAGACCACTTCCCAGGGAGTTATTCACCATGTGGTCAGAAACTTACCACCTTTTTCTTTACCTGTTGCTAATTGTGACTACCCTAAAGTGACAATGTGTTGCAACATGAGACCTTAGGGATAATTTATCTTAAATATTTGCAGAAAAAAATCCAAAAAAAAAAAAAGAATAGCTTTTGGAGGCCTAGGGCTAGAGAACTGAGATTAGCTAAATATTTTTTTTTCTAGCAAATTAATGGGATCAAGCATGGGCCTAAGGGAAAAGCACTAATTTCAAGGTGGGCAACCAGAAAGAAAACTCGTGTGTGTGTAATGGGATCATAATACAATGAGGAAATGCAGATCACTGAAAATCTTATAGCTGTATATTTCTTCTCCAAGGCCAAGACTATGGCTTCTACAGAAAAATGAGAGTCCAAAAAAAGAAAGCGCTGACTTGAAAGTGCACTTATAAGTGCTACAGGAGAACAACTGTCATGCAGCCCAAGCAATTTAATTTCAGATACCAGAACTGCCACACAATGGACTGTCAACAAATATTAGCTCCGGTATTTGATCAAAGCAGACTGATTAAGAGAGAATGAGCAGACCCTTGACATAATTGGAAAACACCAAGAAACCCATGTTTTAATGATAGAATTTAAATCCAAAATTAGACATGGTACAATCATCGTTAGCAGTATTGAAAACATAGATCAGTGGAGTAAAGGACAAAGGTATTTTTTTTTTCAGGACTGCAGAAGAAAAAGACAAACCAGTGACAATAACGAGAGACACCGTATCAATGTAGGACACTGGGCTTTCACCCTGATCATTTCACGAATCTTTTTCTCTGCTCCAGTTCTTTTCCACTATGCTGGTTTGTGCCTTGAAAGCAGGACAAGAACTGAGGTAGAGATTCTGCTACAGTCACCAGGTCAGAATCCTATTGCTGCAGGAGAAGGTCTGGGCCACTCAAAAGAGCATTGTGGCTGCAATTAATTTCTATGTGTGTAACACCTTGCAGAAAGAATCCAAAGCAGAGCCAAAAGAATGTGACCTTGGGGGAATTCCAAGAGAAACAAAGGCATTTCTGCAATAACAACAAAATAATCCAAATCAGAATTTGCAGTCTCACTTCAGGAGACAGATCCTGCTTTGGTGAGTCCCATTTCAATTAGGAGGAGAAGTCATCATTTCAGTGTCAGGATCTATCCGCACTGCGCAAGATCTGTTTCCCAGATATTGCTAAAAATTTGTTAAGTCAATAATTAGGTTTTATCTCAAGATTTGAACCTGTAACTGAGGTTTTCTTATGTTTGAGAATAGTTCATTAAGATGTCTAAGAAAGAGTAGCTGGATATAAGTACAGAAGACTAGCCATTAAGAAAACTAGAAAATGCAGTGTGGATCAGGAAAGAAAGAGTTGCTAGGGTCTAAGCAAATGCACCTCTGTATCTGATCAAGAGACTGTGACGGCAGGGTTGGTAGGGGTGGGGGCCAGGGAAGGGGAGCTCTAGTTTCTGGCTGAGCCTCTCACTGCTTTTAGCAATTAAGTTGATTCTGTTCAATGAGATGCAATTTATAATGATCCTAGTTACAATAGAGCAAACTACTGCCAGAGCATGTGCATTGATTCTATGGTTGCAGCTACTTTGTCAGCAAGGATATCCCTCTTTCCCACTATTCAACCCCTTCACTCAACACAGAGGCCTTTCCCAGGGACTACGCTCTCCAGAAAACACATCCAAAGTACATGAGACAAAGTCCAACCATCGTCACTTCTAAGAAGCACCCCAGCTGGACTCCTTCCAAGAAATATTTGTTTGTTCTGTTGGCAGTTTATAGTACTTACAATATTCTTTGGGTGAGCCATAATTCAAATTCATCACTTCCTCTTAGTCTTCCTTAGTCAATGTCCAATTTCCATATGCATATGAGGTGACTGAAGTACCCTGACTTGAGTCATTTTCTTTCTCAAGGTGAAATTCTTGCTCTTCAACCCATGAAAACCTTGAGCAACAGATACTCAGTGCACTCAACTGTGTGTTAATTCTTTGCCTATGAAGCATGGCACTAGTTCTCATTTAACCCCTGAATAAGTTATCTGGGTCTTCTTCAACTGAAAGGTTTTAGTGGTCACCTGAATCGATAAAGCAGCACCCCCAGTTTGCAATTATCCAGCTTCTATTTAATCCTTTCAGAGCTGAGTGCTCTCTGATAGCCAATTCAGTACATTGTTATTGTGATTCCAGAGAAAAGTCTTCAGATGAAATATTTGTCTTATCATCTTGAACTTAGTTTCATATTCCAAAGTGACATTGAAAATGGTGTCACTCCACTTGCTTGAGAAAGACTGCACCCTTAGCAGAGCTGCAACATTGCCTTTTTTATTTTTGGTTTTCCTTCCCATACCCAGTAACAGCTGATTGTTGTTTTTCTCTATTAGTGTTGGCATGAAAGAAAGCATATCAGCACCTTACTTACTCCCATAGAAAAGTCTTATTGTAATGCATTTATGTTTCTACATGGTAAAAAAAAAATCTAATGTCTCTGCCCACTGAGATGACTGATCAAAGCCTGATCCCCAAACCAGTGCAGGAAAAAATAGCAAATTCACCTACAGCTGTATCCAATGAGGCAAACAACCTGAGCTGTTCTGCGGCTGCAAGTATCAAGGAAAGGAACTCTTGTGTCTAATCACTGTTTTCTATGCATGAGTAGAGGAACACAGTCTCCGCTCTCTCTTTATCCCCCAAAGTTGACTTCCATTTGGATGCAGAAATTCCTCGGTCACCTTCCTGGAAAAGAAAAGCATGAAATATTTAGCAGCTGTGCATTTCTTTTTGCTTGTTCATGCACTTAGTGCATCTAATAAAAATCCCAGAATAAACCAGCAATGTAAAGGGCTGTGGATTTTGGTGGTTAATCTCCATCTCCAGTGGGAGAAGAAATTGGCAACTCTTAGAAAATAATGTGTACTAAACGTTAGACAAATTAAAAACTAAGAAGAATTCCTTATTGAGATTGGTAGGTATTGATTCATTAAGAGTCTAAGTATACACGTTAAGCCTCTTGAAGCATTCATCACGCTGCTGAGGTATTAGGGGGTTTGCAGAGAGCATCAGGAGGAGGGAGGGAGCGAATCGCTGATCCCAGTGAAGGATGGTCTTCCGTCCTCCACAGGCTTGGCAAGGAATGAAGTTGGTTAAGGATGAAAGCAGACATATCTCTAGGCATCTGCTAAATGCTGAAAGGAGAAACTAGGAGAGCTTTACCACTTGATCTTTAGCAGACCTTTCTCAGAGAGTGGAACTAGAAAAGGAAGGTGAAAAGAGGACAGATAGAAATTTTAAAATAGCAACAGAAAATTTGCACCTAGATCTGGGACCTACAGAATAGTCTTTCCATGTCTATGCCAACAATTTCCATGCTCAAAGACAAGTTCAGTCTCTGAAAACAACCTGCAAGTCTTTCGTGTGCTCAGTCACTTGAATGAAGACCAGAAGACAGCTTTGATTTAATTGCTCCATCATTTGCTAGGTGAAGCCTTATGTTATAGAACTTCCAGGAAGAACTCCAATATGTGTTTATGTGAGTTGTGAGTTTCCATCAAGTCATTTCTAATTCACAGTGCTCATAACAATGGCAGAGCCTTTGCCTAGCCCTGAGCAGTCTTCATGAGCTGGAATAGGTCTGACACCATCTTATAGTTCGCCATCTCATTGGGAATCTTCCATGTTTTCCAAACCTTTGGCTTTTACAAATAGAATGCCATTTCTGGAGAGTCCCAAAGTAAGATGGAGTATTGTCTTCTTCACACCTGTGAGCCATCTTGATTTTATTTCTTCCCAAACAGATTTTCTTTTTCTGGTGGTCTGTGATGCAGTCCATATTTTTCACCACAGTTGAGATGCATACATTCTTTTTTTTATATGCAACCAATTTTATTGTCAGATGGGGATTTGCATTTCAGATCTTCGATTATAGATTCAACACATGAAAAGAATAGTTTATGCTTCAGCCACTTCTTTATTTCTCTTCTCCCTCTTGTGAACTACTGTGTCCTATTTTTTCCCAAGTTTACACTTGTCAACAGTCTTGTCTACTTTTTAATCTTCTCTGCCTTTCTACCCGCTATGTGGCAAGCTCCAAAGACTGCTCCCTTTGGCTGGAAAGGCTTTATCTTGGCTGCTAAACACAAGGTCTGAAATTCCAACTAACTCACCTCTCCTTAAGAGAGAGACATAGTTTTCTGCTTCTGGAAAGATCGACAGTCTTGGACCGACAAAGGGGCAGAGGTACACTGTCCTAACGGGTACTTGTGTGTCAGATATGACACCACATCAGTACGTTTGGTTTGGGAGTTTTTAGCATTATTATCTATGAATAGATGCAGTTTGTCTCTGTACGAATCTATAATATAACAAGATACAATTAGTTTATTTCTAACTTTTCTGTAGTTAGTTTACTTTCGGTATCTGCAGGTATAGACATCTTATCTTCTTCTCAAAGACAAATGTGTGAATGTTGACAAGTCACTATTTTTCTCTGATATAGTTTTCTGGAGGTCAGGTACCCTTGTCACTACTGGGTCCTCTGTGTGAGTCCACACTCCTCGTGACACAGTTTATCCCTGTCGATGTTTGTTTGCCTTCCCCGGGTGGTCATAGTTGTTCTGCATGTGGAACTGACACAGCACATCAGTTAGCAATGGGAATGCCCTGATACGAACTCTTCTCAGCGCCTGAATGTTGTCTTTTCATTAAGGCATCTCTAATGTAGCTTTGGATGCATTCAGGAAAATAAATTCATGTTTTCATTTATTAATGTTGTATATTTTTACATGACTGGAAATACTCCCTTCTCTCTTCATTTTGTCACTCTGCCTTAATTTGCCCAAGTTGTTGAAACGTCATAGATTACTGCTTTTAATCTTTAATCGTACATGGCATAGTGCTGGACTCACAGGAGGTGCACAAAGAGATGATTTGTAAGGCTAAGTCAGATTCCGTGTGGAGCTCTAGTGGTGTAGTAGGTTGTGTGTTAGCCCACTAACTACAAGGTTAATAGTTCAAACCTGCAAGGCATTCTTTGGGAGAAAGGTAAGGTTTTCCACTTTCACGAAGTTGAACCACCTCTGAAACCTACAAGGACAGTTCTCTCTGTGCTGCAAGGTGGCTAGAAGTCAGGATTGACCAGAGCAGACTACAGTAGAATAGACTCTCGGGGTTGGTGGGGCTTTCCTTTTTCAGGGGGGTCTAACTTAAATGTGCTTGAAACTCCAAAAGCTGTACGGCCAGTTAATGTTTCAGCAACCTCTTAGATCCAGGGTAAAAATCTGCAAACCAAAGGAAAGCAAAGTTAAAATGAAAAAAAAAAAAAGACCTTTGAGACTCTGCCGGCAAGGATATTTCTCTTCTATGACAGCTAATCAGTTTTCCAGACACAGTTGTTTATGAAACATCTTAGGAGGGGTGTCGCTGTTGTCGCTGCTGTTCATTGTTGTGAAGTTCCTCTGACCAGTAGCAGAGATGGGGATGACAGAACAAAGGTGACCTGGGCTAGGGCCAGCTTCCTGACAACCTGGTACTGCTGAATCCCTGGTGGCCATGATGAAGGCCATCCACCCCATGGAGTGTCTTTCTAGTTTTTACGGAACTTTACATGAAGGCCTTTTAAGGCTGACTTGCTAGTCTTTCAGGGCCAAGATGGATAGGCCTTGATCAGAATATTCTTATAAAATATCAATAAGTCTTATTAAATGTTTTGCTTCAAAAATTCATCCCACTTTACAAAGGGCAAGTTATGGCCTGTCAATTTCCAACTACCTTTAATTGTTTCCAGATTGTTGACTGTTGGATTGAGGGACCATGGGTAGTGGGGAGATGGGGTCCATGGTTAAGTGAGACTTAAAACTAAAGGGTTTGGAGCTAGTCCCCACTGGAAATCAATCATAAAGGAAAACTGAGCCTCCAGAACTTCAGACCTAAATTGGGAGTCCAGTGAGTTGGGTCTCTGGGTTGGCCCAGGTAGTGCAGACTGGGAACATGGTGGATGGTGCAACTGCAATGAGCAGAGATGCTCACCTGCTTCCCAGCTGCCACCTGTGTGCAGGGCTATGCCCTTGGACGGGGAGCGCTGAGTCTGTCTGGGGCACTCAGCCTGCTCCTACATGTCCTCACCCATGCCCTCCACCATTACAAAGGATACCCCTTTGGGCCTGATCTCCATCGAGCTGATACATGATGGGTGGCCACCATCCTCTTCCTTCCTTGTTCCTTCCTTCTCCCGTCTTTGTAAAGGCAATGGACTCCACATCTCACAAATTTTCTCTTCTTCAAACTTGTTTTGCTGTTGGAGGAAAACTCTGACACCCTGCTAAAGAAATTTCTGACCTTTCTCATCACAGTTGAGGCTCATTTTCTGACAGCCAAAGACTTTTCTTGTGACACCTCTTAACAGTTTGACAGTAGAGTGAAGTATGAACAGGTGAGCTATAAAATATCCCAGAAGTGACCCCACTGTTCCCTTATATCCACAGTAGCAAGAAAGGCACTCAAGATTTTCATCTCAACGAAGAGGCATGCTGGACTAGCAATTGAGGGGGCATTTGGTTCTCTGAGGCAAAAAAGGTCAAGTTACAGTCTCCAGGTTGTGAGTTTGAGATTAATAAGATCTCCAGGGAGTCCACTGCAGACAACTTCGGAGATAGGAGAGTTTCTTTAGATCAGCAACCAGGTCTCTCATAGCAAGGGAGTTCCATTCTATACCATCACTGTGAAATAGCACTTTATGTGCAGCTAACAGATCCTTGCTTGCAGGGACCAGGGACATTTGCAAATGAGCATGTATTCAGCTTAAAATAGGGGATGCTCACAAAACAACTAAACTCTGTAAGCAGGGCTAATTGGGGTTTTCTTTCTCTGCTTTCTTAAAAAAAAGCAACAACAATTATTTAGGAATTCAAAAGTAAACTGTATAGGGCTCACTGATTCTGCTGGAACAAAAACCCAAAGGCCAATCAAAATTGCACTTTCTGGAGAAAACTGGGAAATCAATCATAATCAAACAAACAACTCCAAACTCACTTCTATCGAGTTGATCTCCAGCTCACACCTCCTATTTTGTTTCCCTTGAAGTTGTCTGTAAGGAAACTGACAAATGAAAAGGAGTCCATTCACCTTACATTCCATAGGAACACAGGCGAGGAATCTGCTTTCAGCTTCGTTGAGTTGCCTCATCACGCTTCCCAGATAATGAATTGATGAAATGTGCATTTTAATTTGAATAAAAAGTAGAAAAATTTTATGGAAATTTTACTATGAAACTCGAAGTATGCCAGATTTTAATTAGAAATTCTCAGAATAGACATGTTTTAAAGAGCTTCCTGATCACAAAGGAAATCATCTCTCTCTTTAAAAAGTCATTTCATTGAGGGCTCGTACAGCTCTTATCACAATCCATACATCAATCCATTGTGTCAAGAACATTTGTACATTTGCTGTCATCATCATTCTTAAAACATGTTCTTTGCACTTGAGCCCTTGGTATCAGCTTTTCAATTCTCCCCCTCGATCCTACTTACCCCTCCACCCTGACCCCTTGATAATTTATAAATTATTATTCTTTCATCATATCTCTCACTGTCCAATGTCTCCCTTCACCCACTTTCATGTAGTCCGTCCCTGAGAGAAGAGGTTATATGTAGATCCTTGTAATCAGTTCTCCCTTTCTACCTCATTTTCCTTCCACCCTCCTGGTATCACCATTCTCACCATTGGTCCTGAGAGGTTTGTCTATCCTGGATTCCCTGTGTTTCCTCTTCCTAACTGTACCAGTGTACATCCTCTGTTCTAGCCAAGTGGAAGCATTTAAGAACTAAAGGGAAGTTGTATGTTTCATCTTTGTTACACTGCACCCTGATTGGCTCATCTCTTCCCTCTAAACCTTTCTAAGGGAGTGTCCAGTTGCCTACAGATGGACTTTGGGTCCCCAAACTGCATTCCCCCTCATTCACAATGATATGATTTTTTTTTTGTTCCTTGATGTCTAATACATGATCCCTTCAACACCTGGTGATCACACAGGCTGGCACATTATATCTTTTGATAGCTGGACACCTGCTTTCAGCTTTCTTCACCACATTTGCTTATGCACCCACTTTGTCTTCAGCAATTGGGTTGGGAAGGTAAGCATCATGGAATGGCAGTTTTATAGAACAAAGTGTTCTTGCATTGAGGAAGAACTTGATTGGAGGCTCAATGTCCATTTGCTACTTTAATACTTAAGCTATTCCCCATCATCATGTATATTTACATGTGTACATTTCTGTATTTAGACCTCTTTAAATGACCTTTGCCTCCTAGTTCCTTCCTCTATTTCCTTTAACTTTCCTCTTGGCTCACTATCATGTTCAGCCTGCATTTGGGTTTCAGTGATTTCTCTTTGTTACACTTTCCTTGATCCAGTCCTATCAGGCCTCTTACACCTTCCTCATCATCGATTTTGGATCACTTATTTTTCCTGGGTTTGTTAACACCACTTCCTTTCCCCACTTCTCCCTCTGCCATGTCTCCCTGGAACTGTCAGTCCTGCTGTTTTCTCCTCCAGATTGTTTATCCAGCCTATCTTATCTAGATAGACCTACAGAGAAAATAATATGCACAAAAACAAAGCAGGGCCAAACAACAGAAAACAATGACACACACACGCACACACAAATCCTGTAAATAGTTCAAGGTCTGCTTGCTGACCTAAGGAGTGTTTTCTGTGATGGGCTGCCACACCCTGGCCCCACAGTCTGTTTTTCGTATTTACTGGGGACTTCCCTGCTCTGCTCCACTTGCTGTTCTGTTGCTTTCTGTTAGTGTTTTGCCTCAGTGTGGTGAGGTAAGATTGGCACATTTCCCACACTGTATCTTCTTTATTGTCCACTGTAGGTGATGGGTCAGTGAGCGATGTCCTCTCTCATAGTGAGGCTAGCCATATTGTCCTCTCTGTGCATTCGCTGCTCTGAACAGGGATATCATCTTCAAGGTTTAGTGGGCCAGAATGTGCTCCACTCTCTCTTCTTTCCCTCCCTTCATTTGCTCCTGTGTGCTCTGATCCGATATGTCTCTCTCTCTGAGCTATAACTTCAGGGCTGTCCTCCGAAGTAAATTATTCTGGGGGAGGGGATGGCTGTCCCCATAGTTGAGATTGGGGCTGGCCCCAAAAACATCTCTCTTAAGCCATTTTCCAAACACTCTAAATTTTAGTGGTTTATCCACTTATATAGTTAGGGTGTGAGTTTGCACACTTTTTCATAGCCACAAAGTCTTATTCCTGAAAACTGGCCTCATGCAATAGCCTGAATATATGGTTGCCTTAATGAAGGATTTCAAAATGCTAAGAAAAGGCTCTTTGAATTGTTTGTTTCAAGGAGAATCATTGTGCCATGAAAGCTTTTCAGTTTTATATCCACAATGTACTTTAGCTGAAAGAAATTTTAGAGTTGATTTACTTACTTTTCAATTTAAACATTAATAGAAGAAGAAACTTGTGAGGCTAGATGATGCTGTCTGCCAAATTTGTCTTATCTGGTAGCTGAGCTGGGCTCTTGTTTCAGATATCTTAATTCTCAGAAATGGAAAGCATTATTTCATTAACACTCCTCCAGATATTCTGCTTTTCCACTTAAAGTTCTCTCCGGACAATTGAGATTCTGATGCTGATTGTTTTTCTCTTTGCGACTGCTCTCTTGCTGGAGGGACTGCTATCTCTGTTGAGCTCCTCAAGAGTTAGACACAGGTTGACAATTTGGAGGTGCTTCAGAATTGTCATCAAATCACTTCTGATTCACAGCAGTCCCACTCAGGGTGCCCGAGACTGTACGTCATGGCAGAAACCCAATGCCTCACCTTTCTCACTTGAAATATCTGGTGGGTGGTAAGCCCAAGGCCTAGCTCACAGCACTACCATTGTGAAAAGGGATATGGAAAGTGACTGAGAAGTATTTTATTTCCCTACCTAAATTTGTTGGAATTGAGCATCAGCTAAAGAAAATAGATCAAACCAAGTATTGGAACTGCTGCAAGTTTCTTCCCAGTAGCCTAGATTTTGGGTTTGTTTAAGACCTTCCTCCTCCTGATCCCTCCGTTCTTACTGAAAACAAAACAAACAGAGCAATACTACAATGAACAAGAAGGTCAAAGTGCAGAAGCCAGCTCCATTGAGGTGCCATTTCCAGTGGAAATGAGATTCCTGCAAACTAACACCTAGGAGGAGATAGTGTAGACCCTGGATGTTTCCTATCAGAGATGCAAGTGTTTATCCTTCGTTGCTTTTTGTTGATAAAGGATGCCCCCAGACTGGTATTGTGGGTAAGTGAATTTTAATTGGGTCTCTTTTGGTTTTCAATATAAAGGCCTCTGGTAAATGTAAGAGGAATAATGGATCAACTGACTTTTGTTGGGTCAGAGAGTGATTAGAAACTGAACCATGCATGGGCTAAAAAGTGACTCTGGATGTGTACAGTTAAAAAACTATTTGAAGAAAGATGGAAAAAATTAGGGAACTGAACGGGAAAGTGGAGGAAACAAAGAAGAATGAAGAAAGCAGAATGAATTTAAATAAATTATATAGAAGCTAACTTTTGCCTTCATCGATAATATTTGCTTTTCCAAATGTCTCACTTCACTGAGAATGAATGATCTTTGGCTCCAGGACGAAGTAGCTGGGGATGGGCTGTGGGTGTGATAAGAGGCTGGGGAAAATATCCTGCTACTCTGTAACATACAGGGAATCTTTTGCCAAGGAGTTAACGATCTGGAAAGGAAGATGTTGGGTGTATATAAATAACGCAAAGAAAAGTAAACATTGGCAGTTCTGTAAGGGACATGCATATAAACTGCGATCAACTCTCTCCCAAAATGAAACTCTTTAGACTTTGGGAAAATAAAAATGTCTTCATGGAGAAGAAAGTATTTTCTTGGGAATGCAAACACTGAGAAAAAGCCAAAGAAAGTTTGTTCGGACTCTTGACAACTGGTGATCAATGATACACCTGGCTTTCAGCCACTCTCAAGTGTAATTAAATATGTACGAGGCAGAGGTCAGTATTTTCATCCACCAATAAGGACTTTGACACCCACAAATGTTCAGTGTCACACCCCAAACCTACATGGCAGCGAGATGATAAAGAACTTAGTTCACAGACATTCACAGGGCTCCCTCACTCCAGGAGAGGCAAAATACATAAAGGGCAAAGAAAAATTTCACATTTTCTGAGGTTTCTTACTATGTGCTTTGGTGGAGTGGGAGCAGGGACCACATAGGAGGTGGGTCACTTAGAGAAGAACTAAGAACCACGGCTTCCCAGAGCTCTACACACACTAGAACATCATCTTACCCATAAATCCAGGAGTCTTTCAGGTGAGAGAGAGCACCACTTCCTCAACAGATAGAAAATGCAGAGTTGAACTCTTATAAAAGCCACGCTTGGTCAACCGTGCATAGAACTGCAACACCCCAAACCTTCAGAGCGCCATCTTGCTCGCTGCTGCTGAATGGGTTCTCAGTCAGGGTCTGTGGAACTCCACAGATGTAGGCTATCTACTTAGCCCTTTCTTTCAGTGATTCTGCAAGCACCTGTCTCTCCATCAGAGGTCTCACCAGTCCTTCTTTCAACACTGCTGCTCTGCAACAGACTCCAGGGATGGTCTGTGGCCTTATCCAGCCCTTGTCCTATCTATGGTCCCTCAAGAGTGAGATTTAAAAAATATGAATATAATTATATCTCACTCTCTACCCTGACTCCCTGAGCTCTGCAGTTTGACTCACAGATCTCCCAGTCAAATTCATAGCATATTTTACATAAATTGTCCCTAATACCCATCCCAGAGGATTTTTTTTTCTTTTGCTTCTTCCTTTTTTATCATTTTTAATTATAGTCTCATTGAATAGATTGTAAATTATTTGAAATCAGAGACCTGGAGTCATTTTACCTCCAGTCTTTAGCCAAACATATTTCCTAAATTATAGAAGTCACACTCTAAGTATGAAACATTTTTATAATATTTAAGGGTAGCATGAGCTGATAGAATTGAACCAGCTCTGGCATGATGTGGGCATGAACATTTCTTAAACTAGAATAAAAGAACTATGTAATTGTTGTAGTCCCTGTGCATTGGATTACTAAGCACAAGGGCCGCAGTTCAAAATGCTAAGAGAGAAAGTCAGTGCCTTATACTCCTGGAAGGAGTTGACAGTGTTAGACACTCTGTCCTGTCTTCAGGGTCACTGGGAGTCTACCCTCACTCAATTATGTTGAGCTTGGCGGGGTTGTTTTCTTTTTGTTTTTGATATTTTGCTGCCCTATAGGTTACTACTGGGATCCTCAAACTAAAGTCCTCGGGCCACATGCGGCCTGATGAGGGCATTTATTCTGTCTGCCGGGTGTTTTTGTCATTGCTGTGCTGCTTAGCAGCAGACTCGTCCTGGGCCCGCAGTGAATTTGTTTATAATCTGTTTTTTGTTTTTTTTTTTTTAACTATAGTCCAGCCCTACCCAGGTCTGAGGGACAGTGAACTGGCCTCCTGTTTAAAAAGTTTGAGGACCCCTGGTGATACTACATGCAACCTTGGATGGTGCAGCTATCTGCACAGGTGCAACATTTAAATGTGGCATTATTGTTCTCTGATTTACATATTTCAATGTTGCTTTCATGATATAAAAGATGAATCCTAGATGACAAAAACCCTTTTACTAATTTGGGTGCTCTATGGAGTCCTGTCCTGTGTGTTCCCAAGAGCTGCTAAAGATCACTGCTGTGTTTTCACTCTTGATTGATTTTCATTCCATTGAAGAGCCTTATGTCTGGATTCAGTCTCTCAGAGTGCCACATTCAGAGACTCTTAAGAAGATTCTGATGGGCTAAGTGACAACTTTCATTCCCCTTCCAAGGACTGAGGAGGAGAAGGAAAGAGTAAAAAAAACACATGGTGCAGGAAATTGGTCATTTTCCCAGCAGCGGTATTAAGACCATTATAGATCAATGGTACAGGAATGGAGAAGTAATTATTGGCAAACCTAGAATAATGTATGATGCTTTGGTTCCCCACCTACCCTATTGTAGGACCTTAATCAAAATTAGTTTCTGTTCCACTAACCTCCCTCAAAGCTACCTCATTTCCTGTTGCTAAGACAAATAATCCCATTTTCTAAAAGAATCTTTGCCGCCGTGCTCTCATTGCCATTCACCCCAAAAACCTGAAGTGATTGTCAATTCTGGCTCAGCAACTCTGTAGGATTGAGTAGAACTACCCCATTGGGTTTCTAAGGGTGAACTTTTTGGCTTGTCTACTCTTTCTTCTGAGAGCAATTAAGTTGGTGGATTCAAACTGTTGACCTTTCAGTGAACAGCTGACCTGTGCCACCAGGGACCCATCGACTTGAGTTCCATTCTAAATTCAGGTATTTATTACAACTCTAAAAGCTCTCCAGTTCCCCTCCTGGCTCCATATCATCATGGGATGCTTAGACAAAACGAGATTAAACTTGCAAATGTACTGTCCTAAACCAACCCTTTGGTTCAAAGACCTCTCGGATTCTTTTCTGATACTAGATAAAATATTCATTTTTAAAACTCATATTCTTGATCCTTCCCACACTTATGACACAGTCTCCTTTTCCACGTTATTACTCACTCTTCTACTAATGAAAATATGTTTCCATTCAAGCCAGGCCTATTGATCACTGTACAAAGGAAATGAAGTGGTGGTCATAGTATAGAATACATCGGGACTATCAAGCTTGGGAACACCAACATCACAGTGTTCAAGTGGAGTTGGTACAAGATGAAGTGTTAAGAAGGCAGAGTAATGGACAAAAACAATGTCCCTCAGTTACTGAGCATATGGTGCTTTAGAACGGTCAAATCCAATTCCCTTCTCCTTCACTATTCTGCTGAAAGAGAAAGCAATGATAATTACTCAATTTGGAAAGTGCTCAGGGACCCAGGGGAAGGATATATCGTCCATGTGATTTCATGGGATTTTTCCATCTCCTGCCCTGTCTCCATTTTAGTCAGCATGTTTTATCATAGTATATTATAGAAATTTCCTCAAGACCCTTTAAATCTGTAGAATGTGGGCATTTCTATGGAGTAAATACATTTGACATCATTCAGACTTATAAAAATTACAATTGCTTTATTGACAAGAAACCAAACCAACACCCAGTCTACTGCCATAAAAACTATTCTGACTCACAGATACCCTGTACAGGATTTGGGGACTGTAAATCTCTACAGCAGCAATCAGTCTCTTTTTCTCTTGCAGTGGCTGGTGGGTTTCAGAGCTACCAATCAAAAAACAAACTCATAATTACAGTCTTTTTAAGAAGGAAAAATGGCTGCTAAAATAACAGTAAATATAAAATACTTCTGTAAAAAATGTTATAAGCTCTGCCTCTAAGGTTATAAACTCAAAATTATGATACATGATGTTATGTTTGTGGAACTCATATGTATACATACATTTAAACTAATATGCTCAATTGAACCAGTCCTTGAAGAATACGATTATGGTTATTTAAAATGTGCTTATAATATTTGCTTGTCTTTTGGGGGGCTTATCTTAAGAGTCAGTTCATAAAATACAAAACAATATATGTTTCAATAATTTAGTGTTTCATGATATTTATTATTCTAACCATTGACCACATTAAAATACATCCCTCAATACAAATCAACAATTTATGTGTAGCATTTGGAAAAATCGACATAAGTTTGTACAATTTTCTTATCTTGACAGTGTTTTAAAGTCTATACCACTGGCTAAATTAATGACGCTATCAATAGACTCATTTTATGTCCCAGGGGATTTTTCACAGTGTTCTCTAATGTAAAATGATCATAGTGTTTCTTATGTGAACCAAAAATATATATAAGGCACAGATGTATGGTTGGATCAAGGCCTTGCCCTTAATTCTAGTCCCAATCTAAGATCTATAGTTCTCGTGCCATGGTGCCACATTAGTCTCATCTTCATGAGGAAATCACTGAAGATATGGGTACTGTAGCAAAGCAGGCAAAGAAACTAGAGGATAGTTCACAAGCTGAAAGAATAACATCTTTGTCGCTCTTTGTAGTCTTCATCTCTAAGCACACAGTGGAAGATATGGAAGATATTGGTCGGTTTTGCCAATCCATTGGGTCAAGAGGGAGCAATTTCAGAAACAGAAAATTCTATGACTATACTATTGTATACTTGCTGGTTGTGGTTTCTTGGCTTATAGCTCTCCTGCCACACTAGGGTCCTGCTTGTTATGTATCACACTCATTTTACAATGAATAATCCAAGTTTCCGTTGTATGTCTATGTTTCCAGGAAAAAAAAATCTAACATTAGTTTAAGCTTTTAAGACTGTGTCCTCCATCAGAAAGCAAATAGAGTCTCTTGCTCTTGTCAGGTGTAATCATGTCTATTCATATTCATAAGACGCTTATCACAACAGAAGGAAGCACTGCACAATCCTCACAGCAGCCATTATGTCTACTAGTAAAGCCATTATGCCACTTCATTTTGTTGAGGGTCATCTACTTCTTGGTTGCTGACCCACTTTACTAAGCATGATGACCTTCTCCAGGGACTAGTCTCTCCTGATAAGCATGTCCAAACTATGAGAGAACAAGTACAGTCCACCTAATTTCAAAGAATATTTATATCCTACACTCTGGTGAGTAAAATAGTTATTATTACTTGAATATTTTACTGAAAATTCCTTGAATGACATTGTTTATCTTGAAGGTTAGTAAAGAGAGATGAAAGAAAAAGAAAAAACTCCACTTCTGAAAGTACTCCATTAATTTTTGTCTTCTTGTATTTTGCTTTCTATTTACATACCACATTTTTTATATTATCTCTGGATTTGGGGGAAATCTGTTTGTAAGTTGAATTGAACTGTGGATGACAAGATGTGATGGTTAGATAGTCTGCTGTCAATATGAGACTGATGACCTCATTGGGAAGTGCTGGTGTGGGACATACATTCACTGCCTGGGAGATGTTCCAGCTGAGAAGACACATGGAGTTTTGCTAGTGCCCTAAGCTGGAGGAGCCACATGAAGACCCTTGCCAGCACTGAGTTGCTCCTACCACTACTGGTTCCACAAGATTTCCCACCCAGTGGCCTGTAATCTTCATGCATTCGGGTTCATTTCATGTGTTCCACAAGTCTGGAGATGATATTACAGATGGGCATCAGACATATGGGCTAAAATTGGATTTATGAACTTGATCTGGACTGGACTGGGATGTTTTCTTAATATTCAATTGCTCTCGTATATAAAACTCTTTCTTATACACACCTGAATCTCCCTGGATTTGTTTCTTTAGCAAACCCAGAATGACACACAAGACTGTCAGAGAAAGAGAAGGAACAGCAGATGAGGTGCAGGAGAGAAAAGCACTGGGCTCTGGCTACTGACAAGAAAGTATCAGGGAACTTCATTGAAAACTCTGCTCCTGAAAAGAGCCTGTAATAAATGAAATTGGTGTTTTAAATCAAGTCATCCTAGAAGGCAGAGCCATAGATGTACAACACACATCTAAGTAGCAAATATAGAGGAGTCCATAGACAAATTGAAATTCAACTGTGATGATGTTAACTCATTGACTTTTATTAAAATCATCAAAATACCTATCAGAGTGTATGCCACAGCAAAACAGGCAGAAAACAAATCACTTGAGACAACAGCAGGCAAAAAATTGCTATTTAAAATTGCTATGAAACTCAATGCTTATTTAGAGTAATAAAAATAATACTAATGGCACTGCTAACTCCAGATGTGAAGGTTCGAAACCAACCACTGCTCTGCAGGAGAGAGATGAAGTCTATTTTCTTCCCTAAAGACTTGGAGTGACGGAGACTCTGGAAGGGGCCAGGGCCATTCTGAGTGGGAACAGCCTAGAGGGCAGTAGTGAATTTGTTGCCTCTTCTTGCATACTTCCAAGGGCACTTGTTTTCTTCAAGTCATCTCAGAAGTGTTTAATTATTTAAAACATTGATGATACATTAAGGCAGAGGCATGGTAAATGGATAGGATAATAAAGGAACCTAAAAAAATCAAAATATATGACTAAAGTTATATCAAGTGAAAGAAAAGATATAAAAATATTTTAAAAAATAGTTGAGACCCGGACATGTGGTGAGACCATGGTATGCATTGTGTAAGTTCTTACTAATAGTAAAGAAGACATCGTGGAGGAGAGACTGCCTAAGAATGTGCATCATGTGCATGATGGGATCAACCAAAAGTACATCCATGATTTAGAGCAACTGTTGGAACAAGTCTTGAAGGGACGCCTATTAAGCATGCTTAGAAAAGATTCTTATAATTCAAGGAAAGTGGCCAGGCAGCCTTGTTCCCCATCTTGAAACATGGATGCCACCATACATGAATGAAAAAGTGAACTTCACTTCTCAAATAAACTCTGAAAATGATCATAATAGTCAACCCTCCTTAGTTTTTGTTGTAATAATAAACAAACAAGCAAACAAATGTTGATAGTCTTCCTAGAACAGCACATGCGCATTTTTGAAGCTGAAACTCTCTCTCTGTTGCATGGTGTGTTTGCCCGGATGCTGCAGTAATTATATCACAATCTGCTGCTCCTGAGGGCCCCTGAGTCACTGCCATCATTGTCATGGAGATTTTGAAAATGAATTACTGGGACAAAGAGCTATTTTTCATTACTTGCTCGCCTGCTTTGCTAAACCATGGTAGCCAGGGAGAACGAACAAAGGGAATTCTTTGGGAAATTTGGCAACATAAATTCTCATAGACACTGAAAATAAGGGGAGAGAGTGGCTCTTTTGTATGCCTGTTTTTATTTTCAGGAGTCCCCGTAGTACAGGGGTAACTTTCTGGAAGTTAACTGTAAAGAAGAAGGTGCAGCGCAGCAATGTCCTGGGGAAAGGAAGCTGTCTGCTTCTATAAGGATTCAGTCATGTAAGCCCTCTTGAGCCATCATACATTCATTGTCCAATGTGGTCTCTCTGAATCAGCATTGGCTCCATGGCAGTGCATTTTCTGTTTTGTTTTCATTTGTGCATGTGTTCTAGGTTTGATTTTCATTGTACAAAATGTCCATCTGATTTATCTGCCAACTCACTTTTCTTTTCCTTCATGAAGAGTTGTCAGATATGATCAGGATCAGATAAGTTCAAAGCCACTTTCAAGCTCTTTGCCCCTTGCTAGAAACAAAGCCTCATAAACAATAATAAATTATTTAAGTAAATAAAACCAGAATGGACGGTCAGAGCAAATGTCTTTCTGTGATCAAAGATAAATGTCCTGTGCTCTATCAGCTGAAAAGGAAACTCTTCATTTTTTATCAGAGAATAGACTGTAGTTGCTTATTCTGAAATAAAAATTGATGGCTTCACTTGGCATTGTGCAAAAATATTTTTTTTTATTAAGCCAAGAGAAATGACTAGATCTCTTAGTTATTTTCCTCGCATATAAATTTTGATTGAAACAGGGAATGCTAATTTTTTGCAAACAAACTGAATGAGGATAGAATTGTGGACTCTCCATGACCTATTAGGAATTTTAGCATGGTCATAAAACTGTATTCTTTCTTTATAATTATCCCAAATAATCATAGCTAAGTTTGCATCCAATGTTACTACCCAACTTTTTACCTAATATAATATGCTTCACTAGTTCAGGTAGTCCAGAAGAACTAGGGGACCTTTCATCTGCCAAGGACCATTTAAATATTGATAACACTAGTTGGCCATACTCATCAAACATTTAATTGACTTGCCTCTCATGTGCTGGCTGGAATTGATTCTCTTTGGTAAGTCCTATGTGTCAGCTGGTATTAGTGATGTCATGCACCTCATACAGCCTGCTGGTCGAATGTTCTCCAACCCTGACTAGGTCTTTGGGTAGTCCAAATAATTGATGTGTTCAGCTGCTAAATGAAAGGTGAGATGTTTGAGCTCACTCAGAGAATCCTCAGAATAAAGTCCTGAAGATCTATTTCTTAAAAATCAATTACCAGAAATCCAATAGAACATGATTCTATTCTTAACATGCCTGGGATGGCTATGAGTGTGGATTGGCTTGAAGACAGTTGGGCAGCTCACACGAGACTGTCTTTTCCAGGCTGCAGTCCACCACCTTCTTTACAGAGTCCCCAGAGGCTACCAGCTGAACGCCTTCGACTCGCAGTGACAGCCCCTGCATTATATTTTAATATTTTTTACAGCAAGTATCTAAGCATCTCAAAATCTATTACCATAGTAACCAATTGTTCCTACGAGTCCATCTTGTTGCTTCAAATGAACTGTAACATTCTCAATACTAAAATCCATATTAACCTTGAACACTATTTGTGCACAGAGGTGGTCTGTGAGAGAACAAAAGGCACTAAAATTGGTGAATACCTATATCCTACTTTCATGAAAAGTCAGAAGGGTTTTTAAAAGTTTCACAGCAGGCAGGTCTTGGTGTCATTCCATTGTCAATAAAGAGCAGTGGCAAAAACCCACAGATTCCAGGACCTAATGAGGCCAAAAGACTATTGGAGCCCAGGAACCGCAGCTGGCTCCTGCCAACCATTTAGACGGGGATAACAAGAGAATGGGGGTGAGGGTGGAGTAAAGTTAGAACAAAAGTAAAATTTCATAAAAATGACCAGACTTCCTGATCTGATGGTGACTGATGGGATTCTGAGTCTCTGCTTCTCACAGTCTTCAAAGTGAAGACGCTCCTAGGTTTCACCTTTGAACAACAGAAAGACCCATAAGTGAACAATTAAACCTGGAGAAATGTGTTCTCAGGACAATTCATGAGATGAGATCCAAAAGGCAGAATTAAAAAAAAAAAAGCAATTTTGAAAAGTCTTGAAGAGAGAGGAAAACCAGGCAAATGGAAATAAGGAACACAAGCTGGAAAAGGGGAGAGACACATGGTGGGATAGCAAGGATTTATTGTACCAACCTGAACGATAAACACATGGGATTAATTGAAGGGCAGAGAGATAAATAACTCAGTGAGTCTCATCTTTTCAGTCCTCTGATCTCTTGCTGTCTGATGGTCGGACCAGGTGCCTCAGTGTTCAAGGCGCCTTTCCTGTGAGACACCCCTGAGGAGAAGCCACAGGGACTTAACCGGCTGCAGCATTGGGTGTTGGAACAGCTGTAGAAACTCGTGCAAGCACGGACATGCTTACACACTCACTGATTCAGCTTTCCTCCTGCAGTCAGTGTCACTACATGTGTTTGGTGAAATTGTGGAAAACTTTGTAGATCAGCGTCAACAGATGGGCTAATGTTGGGACTTAATCTTGGATGGCACGGGGTTGGGATACTTTCTTAATGTACACTTACCTTCCCTTTTGAATAAAACTCTGATATATATATATATATATATATATATATATATATATTTGTTTCTCTTGTCTACCCACACTAACACACAGGGGCAAGGCATTTTGGGGAATTTACCTATAACTTGCTGACTGGTAAAACAATTTACAAGTTTTAAAAGCAGATATGTTTTCACCTAAACCACTGCACACACATAGGAACTTATTTGTAAGAATGCAAAAATATATTTATAACATTTATATGTATGGGAACATGTGAAAGAGTTCATTTATCAAGTCGTTGAGAATTAGAGCCTGGTTTGTCTAACTCATAGGCCTGGACTAGAATGCTTCTTTATCACTTCCCTTCAATGTATCTCACTCTAGAGACCTAGCCTAAGGAATAAATTATTCAAGGACGAAAGAACTACTTTCTCTAGGACCGTCAAGTTGAGTCTGACTCATAATGACCCTCTCTCTGTAGCAAGACAAAGTGCTGCCTGATCTTGTAGATTCATCCTTCTTGCCACATTGGAGCTCCTTTAGCAGTCACTGAGTCAATCCAGTGCCTTAAAAGTCTTCTTCTTTTCCTCTGTCCCTCTCTTTTCCTAAACACCATGCCCTTCTCCAAGGACTAGGTCTTCCTTCCTTAAAGAACTCACCAACTGCCATGAATTCAATTCCAATTTACAGCAACTCTATGCAGGAAGAGTTTCTGAAGTTGTGCCTCTTTACAGATAGATGCTGCTAACTCCATCATTCTCCAGCTCAGGGACTGGGAGATTTGAACTGCCAGTCTTATGATTTGCCATCCAACGCTCACCCAAAGAGCCAACATGGCTTCTTGCTCTCTGGAATGCATAAACTTCATGCCTGCTTACTGTGTAACAGTGACCACAGCATCTCCTTAATTGTTGTTTTTATAGGAGGAAAATTCATCCGAAAATATCCTTAATGGTCATAGATTATATTTATGGGGGAGATTACTTCATGCAAATAAATGTTTTCAAATATCACATGTTAAATAAATATATGATCAGATGGAGATTGGGCTTATTTAAAGCCATTCTATCCCAGCACTCTTTGGGGATGGAGATAAGGTTGTTGTCCTACAGAACTGGCCTCCTCCACCTTCCACACAGTGCATCAGTGCATATAGAATCTGTACAGGGTAGTCACCTTTCTTCCTGCCAAAGCTAACAGGTTCCTTTCAAAGTTAACTCCTGCTTTTTGGGATTTGTCTAATGTAATATAGTGGAAGAGAAATTCTTAGTCATAAAGTGAAAGCAATCAAATTCTTTAGTTGTCCATCAACTGTTTTAATTCAACAGTTATAAGCATAAGGGACTGAGCCCCGGTGGTGTAGTGGTTGTGCGCGGGACTGCGGCCCACTGGGTTGGAGGTTCAAATCCAGCAGCAAAGCTGGGCCTCCTACTCCCACCACCAGAGGGCAGTGATGCCCTCCTAAAATAAATAAATGCTTTAGCATATAAATGACTGAATGAATCAGCTGATAAGACATATTGGAAGATGAAAAATGAGCATATCGCCTCATTTCATCCACTCCTACTTTTGGTGTTTTATATTTATGTAATTATTCAAATAATATCCAACAACAAAAATTTCTATAAAATAGAGGTACTCATGCTTAATATTCACATAGAAAAATATCAAAAATACTCTACTCTGTATAGCTATATAGATTACAAAATATGCATACTAATTACTTCTGTGTTAGGATTAAATATACGCAACTTTCTTTCCTCGTACCATGTATTTATATACAAAGTAATCTTAAGATAAAGTAATAAGTTAAAAGGATGGGGGGTGGGGAAAGAAGATGAAACCATAAAATACCAGGAAAAATGCAAGTGAATATTTAACGCGTTTGTTCTTAATGGTTCGCATTAACCCAGGGCCCTTGTGAATCAGGACTGACTTTCACAAATTACATTTTACTCTTTCATTTTTGCCTTTGGGTTATAGCAGTAGAAATAAAAGATTGGTAAGAGTTATGATCACTAGAGGGGAAAGGCATAAAACATTCTAAGATATCCAAAGCATTAGATTCCCTTTTGTTTAAGCCAACCAAAGAACCTAAATAATTTGTAGCTAAGTTTTGAGAAGTGTATGAAAAATCTGATTTCTCCTGACACAGAGTAAACCAGTTAAGAGGTTCAGAGAATCAAGTTTATTTGGACACAGACTTGTAGCTTTGGGTGTATTCTGAAACATATTTATAGCCAGGAAAAAAAAACCTTGAAACCTCTAAAAAAAAAAGTAGCTTTAAAGTGAACACATCATTCATTGAGTTAGAAAATAAAATTGACTTAATAACGTGCGTCAGTTTGTGTAAAAGCAACTACAGAAATGGACAATAATACATTTTAAAAATCTTAAAAGCCTTACCACAGTAAATAAAATAATATCTGCAACTTTTTTTATTATTATTTGTGTTTTTAATCTCCAAGACCCTAACAAATAGACATTCATTGGTATCTGATAAGATAGCTGGGGTCATAGAGTGAAATCATCCTTGCTTCCAGCATTCAATTCAGGCTTAGAAAACCCACAAGACCCCCTCGATGGCACTGCTCAGCTGTCCGTACAGTCTGCCGGGCGCACGTTCATCCAGTGTGCAGGATGAAGACCTACTTCTGCTCCTTGGTGAAGTACGCTATCACATCAAAACCATCTCTTCAAATTTGCAATATTTTCCTGCCCTTGATATGACAACAGTACAACACTTGGCTCTTTGGTCTAACACAGGAGGTGATTTTTATAGGATTATCGTGTTTTGCCTCTAAATTCCAGAATCTAATCTTGGCGTAAGAATGGCATCATCGGGCTGAGACCCAGTGCCATAAGAGGTTGAGTGTGGGACTGCGGCACGCGGGCTTGGGAGTTCAGATCCAGCGGCGGCTCACAGGAGCAGCGCTGGTTAGAGCCCACGACCACCAGAGGCAGTGATGCCAACCAAAAAAAAAAAAAAAAAGAACGGTATCATCCCATCTCTTCTGGCTTCACAGGGCGGCAGAGGAATAACAGTCCGCCTGAGCCCAAAGCCTGTCCTTATATAGTGAGAGTTAGAACTGCCTCAACCTTCTAGCTTTGGGTATCACTCTGATAACCAACCATGCCTCCTCTGCCACTCTCTCCCGCTCTAAGGGGGTGGATGATGCACTGCACTGAGCACAGGGCGCTCATACACAATACAGGCATGGAGCTCATGGTGAAGGGCAATAGGCAAAAGATCAATATCAGAAATTCTCAGGACACACTTTTTCTTCAATATAGGTTAAGGCAGCCGTTTCCCAGCTGTGAAAATTGACAGATATCTCTCTGACCTTATAAATCTTTTAGGCACAGGCTCCTTGGCTTTTGTGCTGCTTGAGAACTGCTACAAAGCTTCTTCCATCTTGCAGATGAATGGCCAAAGAGCACACTACACTGCCTCAACCTAAAGACGGTGCTCTGCTCTTGCTGCCTGGATCAGTACCCACAGCTTCTCCAATTAAGTTCCCCGATACACACCACTGTGCAAGCCAGCCTCCTGGCCAAAGACCAGTTTTACTTGCTCCCTGGGTCAGGAAGCCTGGCACTGTGTCTCGTGCTGCAATCTGGGTGGTGCTGTTGTCAGTGGCCTGTAATTCCTCCATCACTTCTCTGATGGCACAGCTTTCTGTCCCTGAATTGGAGAGATCCTATGCACAGGGATCTGAAGGTCGGAAAGGAAACACTTCACTCTTACGTCTTCTTTAGTGATGCTAGTGAGCTCTCCCACTCCTGCTTTGGTGATGGTCCCTGTTAGATGCAGGAATATGATAAGTTGACCAATTCCATAATAGAGTTCCATGCTCTTATAAGCATAATTAGCCTGACCAGTCATCCAATCTGCACGGTCATCCAGGGGTTGGGAGGAGCTTATGGATGATAACTAGAAGAACAATTAAGTAAAGCTCTAACTCCTCTCTCCACTTGGTTTTAAGTCAACAACAGTGACAAGCAACTGGGTTCAACAATGGATTTTCTACTGTATATGTGGTGTGCAGGCTATTGTGCAGACTATTGTGCTTACTTACTATGCCGCAACCTTCTGGTTTTTAGTCTTTTATATTTTCTACTCTTACACAGTCAAATTAATATTATACTTTATGAGCAAGCTTGTAAGTTCACACTATTTAAAGCCATGAAATCTGTATCATACAAATCAAGAAATCAATTGACATAATCATTATACATCAATGAAAATGGGAATATCAGAGATGCTAGAGACAGGACATCCGTATTTTAGTAATTTCTATCCTTGATGCTTTTTATGCTTTTTGAGGTACTTTGTTAAGGGATGGACTTTGAAAAGGTAGTAAATTGAATTATACCTAAAATTTTAAAAAGTAAATGTCACCATACCACAGGTAAGGGAAAAGAATGCATCAATAAGACGGACTGTTTGAGAAAAATGAAAGTAAGTGAAAAAAAATTGCTATGAGAATTATTAAGATTCCAGCACATACATGCATGGGTTTGTCCCAAACAAAATTTACTTAAACTTGCCTCAGACATCAGCAAATGCCTGCTATCTCACAGTAATTCCCTTGTCCTAGCCTCATTAGAGTGCCTTAAAATAAATGCCATAAAAAATGAGAGCAGGGCTAATCTCCAACTTTTAACAAAACTCAAGTAGAAGGTTTCATAAATCACAGAAGCATTGTATTTCATTTACAGGTATGCTGCTCTACATAAGCAATAGTTTTCATGTACAGCAAGTATTTTAAGAGAGATTTGGAAGACTTCCAGGCAGAAAGATCAGTATAGAAGGTTCTGACTCTTTAGCACATTCCATATTTTGAAAGATGTTGCAAAAGAACCCAGGATGACCCTGAGGGCTTTTTCAGAAATACATTTACAGAAAATTAAAAAAAAACTGTCTTGGTGATTAAAATTGCCCAAAAAAGTGACAAGGGGGGATTTTGATCATTATAATAACACACCTGCTCATTCTTTGGGGGTACCAAGGACAGTCCTATGAGAATTTAATTTGAAAACTTACCTGACAGTATAGCCCTGATCTGCCTCTTTCAGATTTCTGTGATTCCCCAAACTTCAAACATTGAAAAGCCACACAATTTGAGTGTTATGATGACGCCTTCACAGCTCTTTTGATGAGAGATAGGATATGTCAAAAACAATAGCTTCACATTTTGATACTTTTGTTTTATAAAGTTTTCTATTACTTTGTAGCAGTACTTTTGACTTGTCCACATGCTTCCTGAAGCCTATGTGTCTTCTCTCCATCTTTATTTTTTAAGAGAAAGTGAGGTGTTTTTTTTTAATTGGGGTAGGATAAATGTAATAAAACACTTTTTTTATTTCAGTATATTTCGTGTACTGTGTGGTGAAACCATTACCATGATACATTTCCACTCCCTGCCCCCAAATTTAATTGAAATACATCCAATCACTACTCATTCTTTGCCAATGTGAACTTAATGTAGAGGTTCTCCACCTGTGGGTTGTGACCCCTTTAGGGGTCAACTGACCTTTTCACAGAGGTCCCCCTGTGAAATTCATAACAGTAGCAAAATTATAGTTATTATGGAGTAGCAACGAACATATTTTATAGTTGGGGTCACCACAAAAGGCAGACCTGTATTAAAGAGTTGAAGCCTTAGGACAGTTGAGAACCACTGACTTATAGAGACTCTCTACAATAGAGCAATACAGCCCATGTGGGTTACTGAGACTGAAACTGGAGTGACCGGAGGTTTTGAACTGTGGGCCTTCAAGTTAGTAACTCAACTGGTAACTACTGCATAACCTCAACATTGCTTTTATTCATTAGGATTTAATGCATGTTGAATATTAAGGTGATGTAGTAATTATATTGTTCTTCAGTGTTCTTGCTCAGACATAAGAGCAATTGTGAAGATGTCCCAGGATCAGACAATATTCCATTGTGTTTTACACAAGGTCACAGTGAGTCAGAAATAAAATGAAGGCAGCTGCCAACAGAAAGGTGTTTTTGCATTCCTCTGGGTCCTTTTGTCATCTCACTTCCTTGAGTTTTTCAAGTTTCCACAGAGAGCCATGTGCACTGTGATGACGCTGGATTCTCGGCAAAATCTAAAAATAATTGTCTAACTGAAGCTATCTCTGTATCATTTCCCATGTTTGTGATTTGTCCAGTATTACTATTCAGGTATAAATCAGGCCATCTTGTATTTTAGCTATGAATACATCTGTATTTGAGATAATGGATGCTTATTACACTTCTCTAAATGTAAAACTTCCCTTTACTTCATTGAGACATTTATGACAAATTCACAGAGATATTTTCTCAGCTAGATGAAATAATATTGGTGTCACAGTGTTCAGTACAAAGGAATATCTCAATGGATGCTAGATATATATCTATCATTCTCCCCTCCCCCCTCAGATCAAGGGTCTTTTATAGACCACAATGGAAATACTTAATTTTAATATAAATTTCCAATAGAATTTCTGAAACATAGTAGATCTGTTTTCCCCAGCTGAAAATAAAAAGAGCAAAGCAGAGGTATTGGTAATTTGGTAGCATAAATAAGTATGTGATGCTGATGGCAATAATTTTCTTAATATGAGTATTTGCTTTCATATATGAGGTTTCCATAGCAGAATTAACAGAGAGACTAATTATATTTTAATAAGAATAATGTGTGGGGGGGTATATCGACTACTTACAAGCCACAACAGTAGATTGCCACTTTTTCAATAGTGACAGGTGTTTCATCACTTATCACAATAAACATGAACTTAGAGTTGAAAATCAAGATGAATGTTTTCTCAGCACCAGTGGTTGAATTGCAAACAATGTTCTACTATAAAAAGAATAACCTTGGGAAATGGTTGAGCCATAAAGGACCCGTCACAAATACATGTGATACTTGAAGAAAGACCCTGCATTAGCCGGTAGGAAGAGGCCATCAGTCTCTCTGATCGATGGGTGGAGATTAATCCTGTTTGCCGGTTCATAGCAAATCATGTAATGTCTCCATTCTTCCACAGAGAAACGTTACGTCCCACATGCCAGCCTCTCTCTTTAAAACCGAGATGGATGTTTCTCCCTTCCATGAGTATCCTCTCTCCCATTGCAATTTCAGCTTCTTTCTAGTTGGAATATGCCATGCTCTATAGCCACATTAAAGCTACTGCTATTTATTAGACTGTCAGACTTCTATGTGAATTGTTGTTACATCCCACTTTCTGTGTGTCATTATAATTTTTTCCTGATAAAACAGTACATATTTTATTAAAAACCCTAAAAAGTTCAACCCAATATCAGGCTAACAATTTATTATTAATCCCCATTTTTCTCAAGGTTGATAAGATCCAAATACTATCAAGTTTTATTTCCCTCCCCCAAGGTTTTGAAAGTTAATATTATTACTACCCAAAGTCATATTTCATAGTCAACAATTACATCATCCTTCTGGAAAAATATAAACATTATTAATATTGATTGACATTGCATCCAGACCTAGAAGTGAATCTTATATTTCAGAACTATTACTCATAAATAGACACATGAATTAACTTAAGAAAATCTTTTTGCAAATGATTTCACTTAAGTTTCCTCGAAACAGAGGAATAATGCCTTGTGCTTTTAATTTTTTTTTTCTGATACATTCACTTCTGAAATGCAAAGCAAATAACAAGGTTAGTTAAGCTCTTGGCAGTTACCCAAGATATTGTAGGTTCAAAGCTACCAGCCACTGTTTAAGAGAAAGATGCCTAATTCCAAAAACTTTATAATTTGGGAAGTGCTATGGAGTGACTCTAGACTTGAGGGCAGTGATTTGTCTTTAGTTTTGGTGCTGCAAGAGGATTCTTAGCAGCACCATGTTTAAATATTCAGCTGCTCCCCTAAAGTTCAATCCATCATTGGTTCTACAAGACTAACAGGTGACATCTGGTGATCTGCTCCTGTAAAAATTACAACCTGTGGTGGTCATGTGCCTCTGTTAATTTCATGACGGAGATGTAGGGGTGGAGTCTAACCTGTTAATCTGGAGATAGCCATTGAGTAGCCATTGAGGCCTCATGGCTTTCTCCTGAGACGTCTGGGAAATCTCTCGATATTTCCTTCATGGAGATGAGAAGCTATCTTCCCAGTTGTTGGGAGTTAGTCTCAGAGACGTTGAACTATGGACAAGACAAGATGGTAGCGTCCCAGAAGCTAGAGGAGCCAGAGGAGAAGCCATGTGGAGGCCCCTGCCGGCGATGAGTTGCTTATACCACCACTATGCTGTTGATGGACCCTGAGCCCTGAAAGTGAGGAGCCATGGGGAGACCCTTGCCAGTTCCGAGACTCTGCACCCACTGACCTGTGACTTCGTGAGTTGGAAGGAGACATTATAGACTGTTATATATGGGCTAATATGGGTCTTCTGACTTTGAACTGGACTGGGTTGGGATGCTTTCTTAATGTCCTATTCCTCTTGTATATAAACCGTACCCTTATATCCATATGCATGTCTACAGATCTGTTTCTCTAGTCTCTAACACCCTAAGCATGTTATTGAGCAGCTTTATTTTTTCCTATAGGGCTTGTATGATTTAGAATCAACTGGACAAGCTCACAAAAGCCACATGTAGATTCAAAGGAAAATCTGAAAAATTTGACTGAGATTTTGTATTATATTTTTCTATAATCAATTATCACTGCCTAAATGTAGCATTTGTTGAAATAAGTCACATACGCAATTTGGCATTTAGTATCTTGATTCTATTGAAATAAAATTTTGAATTTTAACTTCTTTCATATCTCTACAAAGGCAACTATAATTTCTATACTATCTTTACAGTGATGAGGGATGACCACAGCTTGTTAGAAGTCAGGTGGCAAATCCCTTTATTTTAAAGCTTCCTTCCTTTCGGAGATGGTGTCTGTGAGATTCCAAGAGTTTACGGGGGCTGCATGACTTCATCTACGTGATGAAGGAAGTTCAAAGGAGGAAATGCAGATCCAACTCTGGGGAATGCTTTCTCCTGTCATTTCTTCTGTGACACATTTGGTAATTGGTCCTCTTCTAGAGGCCTAAGCCTGGCTTCTGAGGCAAGGGCTGCACTCTAGACTACTTGCCCATAAACCTTACCTCTTAAGAATCTTTGCTCTTAGTACCATTAGCACCCTAAGTCACTTCCTTTAGAAACATCAGAAAGAGTCCAAGAAATGTGTCCTCACTGGTAGTTTCGGGTTTGGCACAGGCGCCATCACTGCCTGCTGGAAATTCTCATCATTCACAAATCTGCACTGACCTTTGTTTCTCTTGTTCTTCATGACCCTTTTCCTAAAGGCTTCTAGGTGGAGAAAACAAGCAGGACCCCTGGGCAAGAGAGCATGTTTTTCTCAGCAGCTGGTTCCAAAGGGGAGAGAGAGTCATGGTCATAAGATTATTTCAGAATATCAATGTTTTCCACAATATTTCTCATATTCTACAGGGCAGAGTGCCCTGCAGATTGTAGTCACTCAAATGATATCTGCTGACATCATTTCAATTTGTTTTCAAAGCAGGGTTTCCAGTAAACTATTATTGCACTTAGATCATGGAGAAGGAATTCACATTATTATATGCCATATCATTTTCTGATCAAAAGCAAAGTGTAGTGTGGTTGACAGATGCTCAGTTTTTGCCTCCTTTGACCCCAGAGTGTCATAAGTTTCACTGTCATAAGTTTTCTGAGGCTGTAATGTTTACAGGAGCAGACAACCAGGCCTTTTTCATGGGTGGGTTAGAATCACAAAGCTTCCTAATGACAGTGGAGTTCATAAGTGCTGTACCACCCGGGCTCCATCAAAATCAAGCAGCATTAGATTATTGGTGTCAGACTCTCCTACAAATCAAATAAAATATTTGTTCTTCACAAAAATCTATTCAGCATATTCAAGCAATAGTATCCGTGCCCATGAGTTTTCTGAGGTATTCTGAGCAGCTGCCAGGGATGACATCCACTTAGTCACAAAGACAGTGACTGCAGGGAAGACTAAGCAGAATTCACATTTTATATACAAATTTGATTTTTGAGTGGCAATAAGATAAGCTATCTCAGAATATTCTGAAATCAGTATAACTTCAGTGCAGTGCATGAATACCATCTGAAAGACACTAAAGATTTCTGCTTCAGCATGATAAGGCTTGAAATACAGTTGCTAGTTTGAACTTAATGTATGAAGAATAATAAAAACAACTCATAAAGAAATTGGTGTAACATGAAGTGAGATAAGAAAAAAAATCAATGAATCCGACATTAAGAATTCCATATGTCAGGATATTTTTATTAGAACAATTTACTGTTACATTTTATTTAAATACCACATTCCTTTCCAAAGTGGTTGCTACTAGCTGTGATTTTAACTTTTCTAATGACTCCATTCCAAGACATCAAGAAACTAGAACTGTTTAATAGAGCCATCTTCCTCGGGAAGAGTTCACGAACCAGACCTGGAAAGGCCGAGTGGTTCCAAAGGGAATGTGAGAGAGACAAAATGGCCTCACGCTCTTCTTCTTTTTGTTATTGAGACAAAAATCTCAGTTCACTTGAGTTCTTCCCATTGAAGACTTGATTTCAAGAATTCTAAATTCCAAAAAAAAAAAAAGAATTCTAAATTCCACAATACCTGTTTGGTAGAAAGTTATATATATATATATATATATATATATATATATATATATATATATAAAACACTTATATAATCAATCATTAGATCTTATTGGGGTTTGTGCAATCATCACCACAATCAATTTGGAACAATTTCTTCTCACAGACTTTGTTGTTAGCATCCCATTACTCCTTATTCCTCCTCTGCCAGGCCTCTAGGCAATTATCACTCCAGTTACAGTCTCTATAGATATATTTCTTTTTGACTTAGTATACAGAAAAGCATATAAATACAAACCTGAAGCAAGCAAAGAAAAGCCCAATGATGACTAGACAAAACAACAACATCAAAAGTTAATCAAGAGGAAAGCAGAAAATATTAAGAACCAAAACAACTTTTAAGAAGGTCAAAACAAATTAAATGAAATCATTCGTGTTAAGGGGATGAAGCCACAATAACTTGTTTGTATTTTTATTATCTTGTGTTTTTGTAGTTCATCACCACTGTGATGGGTAGGTTTGTTATGCCAACATGGCCACAGAAGATTGGTGGGTCTGTTGTGACGGCACAGCCAATGAACACACGGGATGAATTGAAGGGCAGAGATAGGAAGGGCTCAGTGAGTCCCACCCTCTCTCTTGCTTCCGGATCTTCTGACCAGAGAGCTGCTTTGTTCGTCCTGTGCCTTGACTACCAAACAACACTATCCATGGGACACTAATCATGGACTGTGGAGCTATGAGTTGAGGTTCCTTCAAGCCCTACTTCACCACACTCCTGGGATATACATCTCTTGAGCTGGGGACTGTTGGACTCTGTCATCTGGATGACAGTTGGCGACTTGCTCTGCTGTTTGTTGCCTGTGACTAGATAGGCTGAATTGCTCTACAGAGGACTACTCAGCGGCCCCCAAGACTTAAAGGACTGCTGGTCTTCTAGCTGTCTCATGCAAGTGAGTTGCATCAGGCAATCTGTACTGCTTTATAGATAGTTAACTGTTTCTTTTCTTCTTATATACCTTTCTCTATCTATATAAATATATAAAAAGAATTACTAATGTCCTGATTTTATTTCTCTAAGAGATCCCTGCCTGACACAACCACAAACTGGGTTGCCTAAAACAAAAGGTAATTTATATGTCAAAGTTCTGGGAGATATATACTCCAAATCATGGTCTCAGTAGGGTCAGGCCATCCTTAAAGATTTTAGGATAAGTTCCTCTCCCAGTTTTGGTATCCTCAGACTTTTCTTGGCTTATTATAGCACAATGTCAATGCCTGCCTCATTTTCACCCTTCGTCTCTCTGTCCTGTGTCTCTTCTCTTCTGATAAGAGCATCTGTCATAAAGAAGAGATACAAGAATTAGAATCTGAAGGTAAGCAGACTTTCAGCAATAAAACTTTACCTAGAGGATTATAGCCTACCATGTCCTTTGAGAAGGCCTGGCATACTTTCTAGTACTTATGGTTATCTGGAGCAAGAATCCATTCTTCAGTAGTGGGTTTGTTTGATTGATATTTTCTTTGAAAAATCTCCACTTGGGGTACATTCCTGAGCTATCCCAGCAGGTGATGTGGAATAAAAGTCTCATTGGTGTCTGGCCATCAATGCTTTCTTACTCTCATGTACCTATGTTGCAATTTTTGGCTAAAAAATCTCCAGGAAAACCCCAGGAAAACAGCTGGTTTCCAAGAATGGTTCTCCTAAGAGGAACAGCAGAGGGACAGTTAATTTATTAACTGAACTTAAAATATAACATTATTTTTACCATCTTTATTTGACTTCCTGGATTCACAGAGATGATTTTCCTATCAATAGAGGTAGAGCTAGTTCTGCATTATAAGAGGAGCACATGGGGTAGGAAAACGTGTTGCAACCATCTTTGAAAATGAATATCTGCTTCTATCCAATGGTAATTAAAATTATGATTTCATTATGGAAGTTATATATAAAACTCATCATTATAAGCCTCATATAAATATTAATTTAATTTTCTGTTTAATAGGCAATGAAATAATTGTTCATTTCCTAGTTATGGTTCACTGTTATTTATGGTTCATCTAAACCTTAGGAAGTATCAAAAACTTTAGACTTGTGACACAGTTATTGCCTGCAGTTAATTTTTCATATCTGTTACCTATTTCTGTGAAGTCAGTCCATTCTGCCTCAGAGTTACCCTGATACCTTCCAGCCCAAAGTTGAATTGTCCCATTAGATTTCCAATGCTATAATCTTTGTTGAAGCAGAGGTCCATAACTTTCCCCTGTGGACCAATAAGTGGGTTTAAACCACTGAGCTTCTGGTTAGCACCTGAGTTCATAACTACTGAAGCAATAGCTATGTCTAAAAGAACAACAACAACAACATCAATGAGTTTATCACACGTGATTTGGCAGGTTCACTGAGAGTGGTTTAGTAGTACATTCTTTTAAGCAACAATAGAAGAAAAAAATGAAGAAGGAGGTTTAAGAAGAGAATCAGGAAAATGGGAAAATTAAAGTTTGCCCTCTCTCTCCATTTGGACCACCAAGCGGGGTGGAGAATAAAGCTGATGAACTCTCCTTAGAAGAATGCAACCACGTTTGGAGAAGGAAGAACATAGAAGAGAAGGAGAAATTCGTTCACCATAATTCTATTTCCAGGTTGCTGACACCACAAAGGGAAGGGCTCTCTTTGTTTCTATGTTCACAGCTAAAGGAGATAATGGAGTTCTCTCCAGCCAGCAAGGCACAGAAGAGAGGAGAGAAACTGATGCTGTAATCTGGTCTTGCCATCACTGAAGAAATCCTGAACTTCAAGATCTCCCAGAGTCCAGAGAAAGACAATTGCTCTCTGCTGTGATGCTACTTCCTTCTCTGGTACTGTCTAAAGGACATTCTGGAACTCTATCACAATTGAACATTTTATACAAAAATGACTGGACTATTTCTACAAAGTATTCTTTTGCTGAAAGATCAAGATTTTGGACTCATTATTTGATGCTAAAATGTGATTGGAATGTAATTGATTTCTGTGTAACTCTGTACCTGTATAATGTGACTATGTTTTATTGTGATTTGTTAAGGTCTAAGGGAAATATTTCATTAGCTATTGACCATATTGCATGATTGGGATTTGACTAGAAAAAACTTGCAAGGGATTAAGGAAAACATTTCAGTCGATGTTATTAAGCTTAAAAAGGTTATGTTCTAAACATTCAAAGACAAGCTTGAGGCTTTTAGCACTAATATTATTAACTATTGGTGAATGGCATGGAAGGTTTAGATCCATGAGCGTGGATTCAAAGTATTTATCCTAGCCTGAGTTCCAGCTTTGCAGTGTAGCTCATTATCATGATTTTGTCCTGGCTATAGTATGTCAATTCTATAGAAAGCTAAAGAACATGAAGACAGACCACGTTGCCTCCATTACACTTTTAAATCTTAAACACAATTTAGAAAGGGGAAGTGTGGGACATTAACTCAAAGGGAACTAAAACTGTGTCGTATTCCTTGACTATGGAGGGAATGCAGAAGACTTGCATTCTGGGATGGAAGACTGCTGCACTGGTGGTTGGAGATGTACGTCCAGGTACATTTTCCTATGGTGAGTTATATCTTCCATGCTTTCCCCTTCTTGGTGCTCTGCCTTTAAGTGAGCAAATAATTAACTTTATCTCCCTATAGAAGCAGACATTCATAATTGGTTCTATATTATTTTCCAGTTGTGGCATCTAATCCCTCTCACATTCACCAATAGCAAATGGGCATGAAAGGACTTTATAACCCATGTCTTAATTAAAAAAGGTTTATCATAAGCCTGAAGTTTTGGTTTTGTTAATTGGCTATTAAATTTGCCTTGACAGCTTTAAATGTATAGAAGATAATCACTTTGCTCCTAAAATTATTTTATATTTAAAGGGAGGTATTGTGCGATGAAGACAGGACTTTTCCACAATTATATACCCCAAAATATTAAACAAGCTATTTATCAGCATTTGGTGTGGAAGTTAAGTTAGCTATTCTCCCTGAAGCTCCCAGTTATCTGAGACCTTTGTGTGTCTCACAACAGAGCTAACTCCTCTGCTGTTAGGATGATGGTTCCCTTCCCTTGAAGCCTGTGGGTGAATTCACATGCTCTTGTTAATGATCTCTAGTGTAACCTGTTTAGCCACATCCAGGAGTCTGGGGCCTGGTCTTATCACATGGAACCTGGAGAGCTCCCTTTCCTATAATGTGTGCATATGGCCCAGCCCCTTCCTGTGACATATGTCCTTGCCTATAATTGGGGGCCTGGCATGCCTCCAGAGGGTATATAGAGATTGGACATAAGCTAGATGCTCTCTCTCACCTGCCCCTCAGCACCGGACACTCCCAGGTAATTCCTTCCCCTATGTGGATGGCCCCATTGGCAGAGGTGAGCACCCTGCCATGATTTTATAGATGTCTGATTCTTATTATTTCTCTCCATAATCTTATATAATCAATCAGGAAAACCTGTATCTAGCTTATTTCTTAGCCCAGTAAGAGTATTTTCAAGAGTTCAATGGTTTAAGGGATGGCTAAAATAATTCCTGAATATTTACTCCTCGCATTGTGTAATCCTGTTTAAATCAACTCTACCACTCTATAACAACATGTCCCTGTCTGACAGAATAGCCAGGATATATCATGATGATGACAAAAACCAAACCCATCCCCAGTCCTATCCAGGTGCCTCTGTCTTACTTTAGCTTCCAGGACAGGGTTGCACGACTCTGTGGATAGAGTTTTCAATTATGTAAGTTTTATGGAAGCAGACTGCCTTATTCTCCCTGGAGTCCCTGGAGGGTTTGAACTGCTAATATTTTGGTTAAGAGTCAAATATGTCACCAGAGTGATAGAAAACTTACAGACAAGCAAGCTCCAGTGCATAATCCTAGTCAAGCTCTGCTGTGTTCTGAAGCTAAAGCAATTGATATGAACGGTACTAATGTCAGTGGGTGGGGTAAGTCACCCACTGGGTAACCAAGCACCCACTGTCATCAAGTGAATTCTAATTCATGATTACTCTGTATGACAAAGTAAAACTCTCCCATAAGGTTTCTGAGACTGAAGCAGTTCCGGAGCAGACAGCCTCCTCCTTCTTCTATAGATGGACTAGTCCGTTTGCTTCATGGAGCTTTTGATTAGCTGCCCAATGCCTACTGCACTGTGCCATCATGATGTCTCACTCATGGGAAAGAGGGTCCACTGTAGACTTATAGTCAGGAATACGTCTTACCTAACTAGTGATTTTAATATTAAAAAATCATTTTGTTCGGAACTCTTAGAGATAGCATAATATTCCATAGTTCAATCACATCAAGCATTATGTGCAATTGCTCTCAGTATCAGTGTTAAAACATCTTCCTTCTTGAACCTCCTGATATCAGTTCATCTTTATCCCCTCCCGACCACACCCTACTGCACCAGGATACTTTATCATTATTAGTGCAGTATCTTGCACCATCCAGTATATCTATTCACATACAATTTGCTTGTTTGTTCCCCTAAAGAGGGATTATACAGTCATCAAAGCTATCAGTTCCACCTCCCCATCTCTCTTCGCATCTCTCTGTTACTGTTTCTGAAGGGTTATCTATCTTGGCTTTCATGTATGAAGTTCATTATCTAACTATGTTAATTATACAAATGAACATCTTCAAGTATAACAAGATTAACGGGGTCAGACAAAGCAAAGGGAGAAAATACTGAACTAGAGAGTCATGTGTTTCACACATGCTGCACCCTGGGTTTATCAAACTTTCCATGAGGCTCTTTTGAGAGGTATTGCCCAATGGTGATTTTAACATGTTATTTAAAGAGCCTACTTCTCACACCAATATTCAGGATCCAAGGATTGTAGATAATGTAATACAAATCCAAACGAAGGAAAGAATGGTATCAGGGCTTAAGTTATGAAGTTCTGTTTTTCAGAAGACTCTGGATGACAGTAGAAGTCCACAATACAATTGCATGTGTTTTCCCTCCTCTAAGTAGTTAGTCTCTGACCCCTACAGAGGTTGCTTTGAGTCTGCATTGACTAAATGACAAGGAATTTGGGTTTGGATTCATGGAATAAGCCTCTGGTGATTTCCATCTGACCATAAATGAGGGATAGGAATACCTGATTATCAGACAGAGTATTGTAGAAACTATTACAGTGGATTAGAATTAAAAATACGTCTTTAGTTGTTAGAACTTTATATTTTGACGTCTCTTTTGATAAATTTTCAGCTTGCTCTGGTTTCTGATACTTTGGACTGTTTTGTTTTTTAGTGGGCTTTATCTCTGTTAAGGGTGCCTGGGTGCCATGGCAGGGGAGATACAGGGGAAATGAGCAGCAGATATCAAGGCATACAAAAAGAAAGAAAATATTTTGAAAGTGATTGTAGTAACAGTTGTATAATCGTATTTGATATGACTGAATTGTCAAATAGTATGATGTCTGAATTATGCCATAGTGAAATGATTTGAAAAAAAAGTAAAGAGTTTGTTTCTATGTCCATACACTAATTTTCTATACTGTACACTAATGTATAGGAACTATAGAAATAATTTTATCAGATGACAGTATACTTGAAACAGAAAGCCATGCTATCTGACAGTTAGAAACAAGTGTAAAATCCTTATATTTCAGAGCTACACTGAAGCTCTATGCTACACATTGAAAAATTGACATTCAAGCTCACGCAGAGGTCCTTTAAGACTGATCTGATGATCCACTTCTGAAAGGTCACAGCCTTGCCAACTCCTTGGAACAGCTCTGCTCTGCAAACATGGGGGAACCGTGGGGTCCAAAGCAGGCCAAGAGAAGCTAACAGCAGTGAAAGCTGTTATCAACACATCTCATGAAAAGATGGAAAGTCTGGGACTGCAATCAAAGGAGTAAAACATGATGTGCCTCATCCATGCAGTTGTGGTTGCTCTTCATTTAACTTTGCATAATCTCTGGTGCTCTAAACTTTAACAAATCCTGGGTCACTTTTAAACTTCAATTAAATCTTGATCTTTTTTTAGTTCCAATTTGATTATAAGTTAGTTTGGACTTTAAAGGTAAAGAACCATGAATTAATGCTAAGGTTAGACTGTTTGAAACCGAGACCAAAAAAATAGAAAGCTGCTGCATGGAGCATTGAGTGACGGGTGGAGCTGCTAATTGCAAGGGGTGCAATTGGAATTCGCCAGCTGCTCACAGGGAGGAAGATACTCACACATGCCATGAACACGTCCTGGGTTCGAAACCCACAGAGGCAGTTCTGCTCAGTGCTTGACGGTTGATAAGAGTCAGAAACCGTGAATTTAGTTTTTAGGTTTATTTTGGTAGTATAATAAAATGCGTCAAGATATTATCTCTATTGCTTTAACCATAACAACAATAAGGACAACCCAGACTTCCTGCCCTCAAGCCCACACTGATGTGATAGGACGAGGAAGTGTCTAAACATCCCTTAGCTTCTCCCTAAGACACTGGGCCAGTGTCCAAAACTGTAATTCTTTACAGGAGTAGAAAGTCCCATCTTTTTTCCCCCTGAGGACCAGCTGGTGACTTCACCTGCCCACTTTGCCATCAGTAGACCAAGACACACCCAGCCCGGACCATAACACATTCTCAGATGTTTCAGGCCTTTAATTTCATCATGAGTCCTTTCTCTCTCTCTCTCTCTCTCTCTCTCTCTCTCTCTCTCTCTTTTTCCAAAACAGAAAATTTCTTCTGAAATTCTTCACAGTAAACTGGCTTCCTTAATCACTAGGAGAGAAGTGGGAGATGGAGGAAAGGATCTGCCAAACTTGATAAAATATAGAATAATTCAAATTCTCTAATAAAAGCTTTTGAGGGTGGGACATAGAGATAAAAGAAGGACGCTCTGTGCTTAGCCATGGATTCAGCCCGGGGACTATCTAGTTGCTCCTCTAGAAAAGAAAACCATGTATTATAAATTACTAATCCCTCCTGTTTGTACTTTAATATATCCCACCTCCAGATGAGAACACAGTGAATTCAATAAGCTCTTTTTTTCATAACAAATAATAATAGGTTGATACTTCAATGATGTTTTCATCGAAGCGTCTTAGGAAGCTGTGTATGCATCAATGGACTCAGTATGCAGGTTGAATATCTATTTTGTGTTACTGAATTTTATTTCCCTCAGTTGACAAGTTATTTCTTTTAGGTATCTTAGTCATACTGGTAATAAAATTCACTGAATATAATTGAACATCGGATGTAATGGCAATTGTAGAATAATGGCAGGATTTACACTATAAATAAGAATTTTTTTTCTCTTTAGCTATATTTTTATTCTCAAGTTATTCTCCATTTCCTTGTCATTTTATCTTGCTGTTTATCAAGGATCTATTATTGACTAATTTGTCCTACATTGTTCTTTGTCTATTCAGTATACTCTCCTTTGTTGGAAAAAGTCAAGTCACACATCCTCTAGGAAAAGTTCTCTATGTTAACCAACTTACATTTTAGTCTCTTTGAAAACAATCTTTCTACATTAGACCCCCAAATTACATATACGGATTTGTTAGCTGTGTTTGAGTACATTTTGACTTATAAGTGCTTCCTGTGAACAAAATAGAACTTTTTTTCCTGGAGTTATCCTGACTTCATCTTTCTAGGAGTGGATGCTCAGACCTATCATCTGCAATACTGACTGGTCAGGGAGGAAAAAAATGGGTTTGAACTTGTAACCTTTAGGTGAGCAGTTGTTGAGTATAAGCAATTTGGAACACCTGGAGATCTTTATATAAGGACAAGCTATATATAATAGTTAAATATAAAGCCTTATCATTTTGGGGGATTATTAAAGGAGATTCTGATTTCTGTTTCTGATTAATATAGAAGCTCATTTTTTCTAATATTTCCACTAAGAAGGCAGCTAACAACCCTTTTGAAAACTGAATAAAATACTTTGGGAAAGGTCTATTAAAAACACTATAGACTTATCATTCAAAATAACTCTTCATGCTAATATTTTATTTTTGATATATGTATTCTTTTATCACTTTTACTCTTACTTTTTGCCAAAGTGTATCACCAAACCTGATTTTGCACTTAAAGAGAAAACTAGTATAATTGATCATATATATTACTAAATAGCAGCAATTGGCATTTGCATAAAATTTCGCATTTTATTAACTTTTTCACAGGTATATTATTTTTCCACAGTCATGCAATAACTCAGGGAGTTCTGTGCAGTAGAAAGCTGCACAGTGAATAAGAAAAATGGAAGAATCAAATAATTTGAGTTCCGATGCTAGTGAACTATATTGGACATTTCAGAAAAATGAACAAATCTGTTTTGGAAAAATAATATCCACAGTTCTCTGTGGAGCCAAGGATGCTGACCCTTCCCTTCGTCTCACATACTTTGGACATGTCCTGCAGCACCAGTCCTTGGAGAAGGGCATGCTGTTTGGTAGAGGGTTAGTGAAAAAGGGGAAGAGCCTCAATACGATGGATTGAAAGAGTGATTGAGACAATGGTATGGTAGGTGGGGTGGTGTCAAGTAGTCAGTCCTGGCTAGGGGTAGAGCTAAACCTGTCCAGCAGGTAGTAACTTGATTGCACTTCTATGGGGGTGTGACTTTTTGTATAAGTGGGTGGGTCTCTGAGAATTGTTCTCTCTCTCCTTGTTTCCTGTAACCTTTGTCCACTCAACGCTGTACCCAGCATCATGTGGTCTTCCTGATTCACTACTTGGCACTGGCATGAAGCTTCCTGAGTGTGGACCAGCAATGCACATAGAGACTGGTGTTGGCCTGGGCTGAAATGGCTTTCTGAGATACAGACACTTCTTGACATAAAGCTCTTCTCTACACAGAAGAGTGTCAGGGGATTCTTATCTCAAGACAGCCTGCTCTAGCTCAAAAGAGCTCTGATGGAGTAAGGAGTGTAAGGAAGGCCAGGACTGAACAGTGTTTACACGTAACAGAACCACAACCACGGTACACTTTAGTGAACATGTCATGCTTTAGTCAAATGAGGGGACTAAGGATCAGAGGACTTAGTGACTTCTCTGAAGTTCCATTGCCTGTGTCAGTTATTGTTAGGTGCGGTTGAATTGGTTCAGATTCACAGTTACTCACAACAGACCACGACACTGTCTGCGCCTGTGCCACAAAATTGTTTTTATGCTTGAGGTCATTGTGATCACCATGATGTCAGTTCATCTCTTTGAGGGTCTTATTTTTCACGGCCCCTCTATTTTACCAAGGGTCTTGTTTTTCACTGGCCCAGTCATCTGTTTTGTGGTATACTGTGCGTATTCCCTTCATTATAACTCATAGTGTCTATTCCTTGCAAAAGGGTTCATAAGTTAGTCTCCATTTACTCCTTACTAATCTTTATAGTTCTGGGATTTACATTTAGGTCTTTGATACAGCTTCAGATTGGTTTTGCACATGAGGCGTGCTATGGTTATTGTTTCACTTATTTGCAGGTGAAAATCTAATTTTCCCAACACCATTCTTTGAAAGTCTGTATCTAGCACATTTAAAGGTTTTTGACATTTTGTCAAACACTAGTGATGAATGTACTTCTGGATTTTCTGTTCTGTTCCATTAGTCTATGTATCTCTCATTGTGTTTGTTGTAACTATTGTGGCTGTGTATTAGATTATAAGGTCATGTTTAATATTTATTTTTAGGTTACATTTCAACTAATTTAAATTATTTGGTATATTGGCTGAGCCCCGGTGACATAGTGTTTGTGCACAGGACTGCGGCCCACTGGGATGGAGGTTCAATTCCAGCTCCATGGAGCAAATGCTGGGCCTCCTACTCCCACCATCTGAGGGCAGTGATGCCCAAAACAAACAAACAAAAGAGCTGTAAGAGCCTCCAATAAATTATTTGGTATATTTATGACTTGTAATTTCCCCTGGAGTGAATTTCAGGTACAGTATAAAATTTAAGGTAATTCAGCAGAAAACTGATATGCAGCAATGGTTAAAGTGTTGAAATTAATGGATTATTAACAATGGCCCAAACATTTGCATTCATGCCAAATAACTTTATTCGTATCCAGGTAGGATTCTTCTTTCAATCAGAATGAATCATGTCATCAAGTCTGAATCCTTGAAAAATGTGAAGAACTGCATTAGTATTGTTGATTCATAAACCAACAAGGCAGAGATGTTCTTTAATCTTATGGCACTGACAGTTTTGCATGAAAAGTGTTTGTGTGAGCTAATTCTGGCTTCAAACTATTTGTCTACCACTTGCTTTTCCATAATGGTTTAATTATTTTAGTTACATGTATTTTTCAATTTGTCCTGTCATTGCTATTCTGGTTATTTGTCATTGAATCAATTCCAACCCATGCTGTCCCCATGTATGCAGAAGTGCTTTGTGGTGTCTTCAAGCCTATAACCTTTTTGTCACCAATCACTGCACCTATCCTCTGAGGCCTATGGTGAATTTAGCCTTCCAACCTTTCAATTAGTGGTCAAATTCCCAACAGTATATGTCATCTTGGGACTCTGTTCTACCTGTGATGTATATTATACTTCATGCTTCAATTCTCAATATACAAAGAAGAAATCTATCATTCACTTGTATTTTCCTATTTGTTCCTAAGGTATATTCAAATTAATTTGAAAGTTGAGTTTATGTTCAGCTGCTCAGGAGTGGTTATATTATTTTTAGGCTAAATATATTCTCCAATGTGTGACCATAATTATTTTACATAATAGGATTTCATTCTGAGTCTCAACTGATAAGAATTGCTATTGTTCATGGATGCAGTATTTTACAAATACTTATTGGAGGGATGAGAAATCTATAATGTAAAAATATGAAATAAGGAGAAAAAAATAAAATCTACAATATGAAGCCTTGATTGGCCTCTTAAAAGATAGACAGAAAAAGTGCTTGAGAAACAAAGAGTGGAAGGGATTGTAGCTCAGGTTGAAAACATTTTATCTGACAGGTCATTTTGCAGACATTTCACATTGTATTTTCTTGATTATATTAACTTCTCCTGCATGGCATGGTGTGCTGGACACCACACAATATGACATGTAAAAAGCAATGACATCAACAGTCAGGAAGCAAAAGGCAGATGTAGGGCCTCTGAATGGCTTCCCCTCTGTCTCTACCACTTCTCAGTCCCCCTATTATATTGTTTAACATCTTTTGATTTCCCAAACATTTTCAACAACAATTCACTGATTTACCTCTGATGTTGTTCTTTGATTCACTTTTCTGCAGGTTTCAGCTCTTGGGGGTAAATATGGATGCTTCAAAATAGTAACTATAAAGTTTTGTAATTTTAGCGAGTAATGAAACACTATCCTTTAAATTTCTAAATGTAAATGAATCTCCAAGGTTACATTTTGTAACTTTTTTAAAGAAAGTAGAATAAATGTCCACTAATTTAGCTACCACAGCTGATCTTTTTTCATCAAGTGATCACTAGCATTTCCAATAAGAGTGCTTCTCAATCTGACATCGAAGGGGCACTTGAACATATCTGAGTGTTAATAGAAGTCTCTAAGAGGAAGTGTGAATATAGTACCTTGATTTATGAGCATAATGCTTTGCACTGCATAAGCCTCTTCATAACTCAATACAGTTACTTCATTTTAGTGCTCCTATTGACATCTGTGCATAGGATAAAATGTGAAAGTCCAGTTACCTCTCTGGCACTGAACAGTGGAGCCCTAAAGTGGAACAAATATTAACATGCTTCACACCTAACCCACAAATTGAATGTTTGAGTCCACTAAGAGCTACCTGAGAGAAAACATTCTGGAGATTCACCATTGACAAACCTACTGACCACAGTTCCATTCTGCCCCCCACCCTCACCCCCCAGGGTCACCATGAAGCAGGTGTGCTTTGCTGCTACTGCTGACAGCCAGGACCTACTGGTGGAACACATATGGAAAGAGAATTGAAGTCAATGTGACAGCAGGACCCACAAGGGCAAGCCACACGGAAATGGGGAAACCAGAGCAACGTTCTATGCAAACCAACTTGTGGCCGTTCTTAGCAATAAGTATATGACACTTCCAAGGTTGGACAATTCTTTTACAAAATGCTTATCTATTACAGATTTCAATAAAGTTGCACTGTTACTGAAAAAATACTTCAGATTTATCAAAGTCAGTCTCACTTTAAATGGCTTGCAGGAATTGTCCACTAGTAGAATGTTGGTTAAATCTGATTGCCCCCTAAATCAGCAGACCCTTGAAATTGTTAGATATATTTTGTACAAAAGCTTAGCCAAACTCATCCTCAGAACATGTATTATGGATATATTAACAAAATAACAGGAGGAAAAAAGATTTAATGGACAGACAGTGGAATCTGTCCCAGGGCTATATTTTTATATAATTAAACCAACATCACTGATTCTGTTTCAGCAAAACATTATGTATGACAAAAAAAAATAATGTTGGCCATTAGAATGTTATGGTTTTGCGAATTGGCTTTTATTTAATTCATATATTTTATAACGTGATATGAGAATTATAACCATTCATCCATTTTGCTTATTTTTATTTTTATACAGTGAAGACCTCTCTAATAGAGGTCCATAGATAGGCTCCATTTATAATGTATGACCCAATTGGGTCACTTTTGAAAGGGAAAGGGGGCACAAATAATAATTATTTGCTGAGACCAAGCATAAATCAAGTCTTTCTTTCCTTGCCTTGTTAGGATATGTGGTTATTTGACTTATGCAGTTCAAATGTAGAGATTATTGAGCTAATACAGTTCTTTTGTTTAGAAGGTAAAAACACTGTTATTCAGAATTATAGTGGTATCTAATGGCCAGGGAGACATTCTTCTCAAAGACTCCAAAATAATCTTTGTAAATGTAAATCCTCATTTAAAGTTTAAAAAAATAATTTAAAATAACCAAAGTATATATCTCTTACTAATATTCCGTTGATTATAAAGCTGTGGATGGTTAAAAATTATATCACACAGGTGCTGGTATTAAGATCCACTTTCTGAGTGAACACACACACACACACATGAATTCATTTTTCCATAAACTTATTGAAGCTCCTTCACTTGTAACTCATTGCCAATTTATATGATTGATTGAATTCACCTATAGTTTAATGTGTGAACTCAATAGCAACACAGATAAATACTATAAATATCATCACAGATCATGCATGTCAGGTATACACTTTTTTTTTTCTGGGGCATTGGTTAGGCCCAGGGCAGTTCAGTTCAACACCTTTAATCATTTTCTACTTTCAGTCGGCAAGAACTCATGAGGAATTCTCTCAAACAGTAATTCAGTCATGTTCCCAACAACAAAATTCCTTACAAAGGAAATGAACACATCCATTTTAAAATAACTTTTTCACCAAGCATGACAGCAAGGACAGAATTCAAGTTAATCACCCACACACAAGAAATTTAGGTGGCTGGAAAACTTTTCCCTACTCCTTAGCTTTCTAGATGACTGGGGGGGGGGGTTATTAGAATGTGCTTTACATTTGCTAATATAGTTCTAGTGAAGATCACATATTCTAAGATGACATCCCACCCCTCCTCTCTCTTCCCCATTCATGCCATCATTAAGCACCATTGATACAGAACCACCTGTGTACACAGCACTCCATGGAGCCTGGCATTTCTTAGGTAATTTGTAGTGAGCTGACAGCAGGTGACATTGGAACACTCAGCGGATGTTCATTCTGCATTTAGAGGCATTCCAGGTATTTTCAGAGTGCTTCTCTCCAACTTGCATTATTTCTAAGTAGATTTCACAGACTTTTGTCTGTGTCTGTGTGATTTTCTTTTGGCTGTATATCACAATACCTTAACATTTAAGAACTTGCCAGTTTAAAAACAAGAAGTAGTTAGAAGGCATGGCTTTCTTACAAATGTGTTCATTACAGCATGAAAGGCATGCTATTGTGCTTCCCTAGTTGTAGAAAGTGCATGGGCAGGGACTCAAAGAGCCTCTTCCATCTTGATACTGCCATGACTTCAAGTACCTTTTGTAGCTTCCCCGGAAGTAGCATGACAGCAAATAACTATCAGGACATTTCAGTAAAGAGAGAGGTCCAACCAGTCAGTCATTTAGACCATAAATAACTAGCAGAGAATGACCTATTGTGGTTAAAAAGGGAACCCAGCACATGTACGCTTCCCATTAACCTCCTTTTACAGAGCAGGTTGTTGATGGGCTGAGAAACCGAGTGATATGACCATGCCCTGACTTGTAAGAGGTAGAATGATGATGAGTGAAAAAATCAGACAATTTGTTCTGAATGTTAATGAATGAACCAAATCATCTTGTTCATCTGTCAGAGTAACGTAACTCACAGGGATTATACCACACGTGGTCTGATACTGCCTTATGTGTTACTCCTGGATTAATGACAGCAATGAACTCAGGGCCAAGGGTTGGGAATAGGCTCCTTTCCTGAAATAACTTTTCTACTAGTCTTTAACTTATAACTTGCTTTATTTTTCTTCACAGCAGCACGTGTGTGTTTACTTAAGGTATGAATTTTAATAGCATAAAAGCAAAACTTTCTATCAAACCCACTGACATAGAGAAAATTGTGATTCATAGCAACTCTGTAAGACAAAGTAGAAGAAAAGACTAATGAAACGAAAGCCTTAAAGTATTTGTCACATGGAAGCACTTTGTATGTGTATTGGAATTTCAAGACATTGAAAACTCCAAGCCCCAATTATTTCAACCCAATACCAAAACAGATTGGGGAATGGGGGTTATTGTTGTTGATATCAATGGTATAATTGCTTGGCTAAAAGAGTGCATACCAGATATTTACTTATGTTTCATTGACTATGCAAAGGCATTCAACTGTATGCATCAAAAGAGTATATATGGCCTTATAAAAGACTATGAATAACATTGAGAACAATGAAATTTCAGAACAGTCCATCATGTCAGACTGCACATGGACAAAGAGAGTGTTATTAGAACAGAGCAAAGGCATACTACTTGACTTAAAATCATGAGATTTTCATGGGTTGCACCATTTCACCATATTTATTTAAGAGAGGTCAAGACTTCGTCTTAAATATCTTGGACATGTGATCAGGAAAGGCCAGTCCCTGGAGAAGGAGATCTTCCTTGGGAAAGTCGAAGGCAGTGAGAAAGCGGAAGGTACTCAATGGGATGGATTGATACAAGGGCTGTAACAATGGGTTCGAGCCTGGAGCAAAGTGTGAGGGTGAGGCTGAACTGGCCAGGCTTTCTTTCTGTAAGGCCTAAGGCTGCAATGGGATTTGCTGGCACCTAAGGACAACATGCAACCTTTTCGGTGAAGAAAATATTCTAAGAAGCTGGTCTACATGAAGAAGAGCATGACATCGGGGTTGGAGGACAGCTTATTTATGACCTTTGATATGAGGATTGCACAATATTGTTTGCTGGAAGCAGGGAAATTTGAAATACTTTTTGATGACGATTAAAGAGTGCAACCCCCGTATGGCTTTCAACTCAATATACAGAAAATTGAACCCCTCACAACTGAAACAATAGATAATGTCATCATCAATGGAGAATAGATTTTTGTTGCCCAGGATTTCGTTGCATTTGCTAATGAAAGCAGCAGTCTAGAAATCAGTATATATATGGATTTGGCAGATCTACTGTACAAAACCTCTTTAAATACTGAAGAGCCAAGTTGTCACTTTGAGGCCTGAAGTACCACTGACCAACCCAGAATATTTTCGATCACTTTATATGCATGTGAAAGTTGGTCACAAATAAGGAAAACCAAAGAAAAAAACTTGATGATGGATATGGTGAAGGATATTGAAAGTACCCAGGAACTGCCAGAAAACTAAGCACAACTCTCTTAGAATGAGGACATTCGGGATATTCCTTACAAGAGAAAATGGAGAGATTTTGCCTCGCATACTTTGGACATGTTATCAAAAAGCCCAGCCCCTGGACAGGACATCATGCTTGCTAAAATAAAAGTTAAGTGACAAAGAAGAACCTTGGAGGAGATGGATTTACACGGTGGATACAAAAATGAGCTCAAATGTATTAACAATGATGAGCACGGTGTTGGGCTACTCAGTGTTTCATTCCCTTGTACATACGCAACTACGGGTTGGAAACAACTTGATGACATCCAAGAATAGCAAGAAGAGATTAATTTCTTAATATGCTACTTGGGTCTCAACAACACATACCCTAATTATTTTACTGAGAAACCATTTTCTGGTTGGGTGGACGTGGAGAAAGTGACATAATTTATTTGTATAAATGTATAGGTAAGATAGAGAGAAACAAAATATCTAGGTAGGATAAGGAAGAGGATAAGTGCTTATCATCAGTAAACTATGTTATATAAGGTACATAAGACAAAGTCTTTACATCTCTTAAATAAATGTGGTGAAATGGTGCAACCCTGATGAAAATCTTTCATGTTTTTAAATCACGTGGTATTCCTTTACTCTGTTCTAATAGCTATCTCTTTGTCCATGTCCATGACCCAGTGGAACTGCTCTGGAATTCCATTGTTCTCAATGTTGTATACACAGTGAACTCACTGGCTGGGATGACCAAGTGTGCTAACATGAAATCAGTAAGGAGGACATCAGTGAAGAGGTGAGTGGTTTTCAGAGTACTTGTTACTTCTTTAAATTCAAGCTCAGTGCATATCTTTGGCTTTCAGATAGCTCTACTTGTGTAGTAAGACTCATCAGGAATTGCATAACTACAATCCCATAAAACCTTAAAAATGTGATTTTTATATAATGGAAGCTCACTCATTTACATTCCAATGTATCAAAAATGTCTAATCAAATACTGGCAAAACAATTTAGCAAACTTTCTGAATTAAATTGTAGCTTTCATGGCTTTTTTTAGACAAAGAGATAAATCAGTCTTAATTTTCTGATTAACCATCTCTTGTCAAAAATGAAATTCATTGACAGTAATCTCTAACACACATACACACACATCCCTCTCCATACAGACTCTCTTTCCTTCCTGTCTGGACTGAGGATCCTGGGGACGCACTTGACTGGGTCTTCTGTGGGCATAGGATCTCCCCACAGTAACCTGACTGTTCTTTCTCTCCATAAAGTTGAAACCTTCAACGTTGTCAATTATCTGGGTCTGAATCAGAGGAAGAGATGGACACTGTCAGTTCTCTTTCTTCTTTGCTGCGATGATTTCCTGGTGCCCAAAGTTGCTTGGGTCACAATTCTAACATTGCCTTCAATTTTCCCACCGTTTCTCATAAATTGTGTGAATTTCAAATTCAAGATATCTTTGATCTCTGTTAGCTTTAACCTCACAGTCACTGTGGTAATTCAAACCTGTCTGGTTTCTTACTTTTGTTGTTACAACATATTTCTCAAAACTATTTTCTCTGCCTTTTCCCCTTCGATTATTGTTTTTGTTTCGTTTATTTATGTATTGCCACTCTGCTTTCTCAGTACAATAAGAAGTCAGGAATTCTTTGATGCAAAAGATCTTATGAAAGCATGCATTACATTCTATAGATTAAAAATGAATATGCTATTTACATGAATTAACTTTATATTTGGAATGCATATACCTAATTATGACATTTTATATATTAATAGTTTCTAAATTTTTAAAATTAATGAAGTAGAAGCTCATGACAAGAAGATAGAATTTGAAGCATGTGCTATTTAGAGAATAAAGAATGTATCATTGTTGGTGCCTCGGGAGGGAAAAAACCAATATAATATCAGAAAAAATTCACCTCATGGAAGAAAGTCAGTGGGAAGGAAATGAAAGTCAGATTAGTTTATATATAAAAACAGCTGGAAGGCTTCTAGTTTGTTGAATTCAAATTTCTAGCTTTTTCCAAGATAGATATGTGAATTTTAGTTTGTTTTTAAGCTGTCTCATGCATAAAGGCAGATTTATATGCTTCAAATATCTTTAGAATTAGGATGGTTATATACATATCTGTATAGAAAATTATGTTTTTCAAAATTTATAAAGTGTATAATGCATTGATGGGATCTCATCAACATCTGAGTATTCCCTGGCTGGTGTTTTAAAAAATAACAATTTTTCAAATATTAAGACATGATCCTTTGGTCTACTCTAAATAATTAAAAAAACTAGGGTTACTAGCATTGAATGTAAACGCAGAAATGGGAGTTGTAGGGCTGTGCTGGAATTTCCAGACAGGATTAATTTATGATGTACCTGAGCTGAGTTGAATATGTTATTCCACTTGTGGATGCATAAAATGGAAAGAGTTTTGCTCTGTTATTGTGGGGACTGTGAAAATAATGTAAAGCATGTAGCATAATACTTCAATAATGCTTTGATGATATCAGTCCCATAATCATGATTATCAACATTTTATATATATATATATATATATATATATGATTTATGTTGGCTCATATCATGTACACATAGTTATTTGTTCATACCAAATGGAAAAAGAGCCTACAAATCAAACCTATAAGCCTATGTGAGGTCTTGGATATTTTTTTAAACTAAGTTGACTGTCTGTTGTCTTCTTTTGAACTTGTCTAAGGAGCCCTGGTTCACTAGTGGTAGCACGTGAGGCCAGCAGTTCCACCAGCTTCTCTGGGAGAGAGACGGGCTTTCTGCTCCAGGACAGACTTACAGTCGCAGAAATTCACAAGGACAAGTCTATCCTGTCCTGTCCAGTTGGTGTCTACTGTGAGTTTGTTTGGGGTTTTGTGCTGCTTATCTGTATCCGTATTTTATTTCGTAAATTTTAAAAGACAAAGATCATCTAATATTCATATTTATAGCCTATAAATAAGGTCATGAATATTTGCAGAATGTGTATACAGTGTTATCTCTTGTTCTAAATGTTTTTTATACATTTTAATGGAAATGTTTTAAAGTTTTCATGAGATGTTATCTGTTTCAATAGGATCCTTAAGGTCAAAGAACCATCAGGCAGAGAGGTGGGACAGAGAAACCAGCTCTGTCCTGGGCTTTCTGATTTTTCTGAAGCACTCTCTGCCTTCTTCAAGGACAGTACCAGGTGCACAATAGACATTCAATACGAAGTTGTGGAATAATCTTGTCAATTCTTAGATAGCAATGCCCAGATAGCAGATCTCTGAAAAGCTAAAGTAGTCAAACATCTTTACCTCCATTTTTCTGAATTTTCTTAGAAGAAAAGATTCTTTGTTCTAAATCATAACATGGTTTCATTTTCCTTTTAATAAAATTACTTGTAATTATGTACATAAATCACTAGCAAACTAAATTGAAGTGAAATATATTTGTCTTTTGTTTTTAGTTTGCAGTACCATTTGGTAGATACTTAGAAGTTCACTGTATTTTTAATTTTAGCTACCACTGTATATTATTCATTTGTGTATATTTTACCTTCAGAATCAATAAAAGTCAAGAACAGTCATAATTTAATTCATTTTCTCATTAGGTGGACTCTGGATTAAATCTTACCCCCTTGTGCCAAAGATGAGCCCGTGAGGAAGCAAGTATCAACAATAAGCCACTAAATATCTTTAATATAAACCTTCCATGCTGATTCTTACCATTTGCTCATTTTACCCACCCCTCGGCAAAAAAAAAAAAAAAAAAAAAAAAAAAAAGATCAAATTGGATAATTGCAGGAAAATGGACCACAGATAAGCAAATATTAACTGCTCTAAGAATTTCATTTTTAAGTTATAATTTAGACAAACTGGAAAAAAAGGTTACCATGACATAGTCATTTGAATGACCTTTCATGTGTCTTGTGGACTTGTTATATCCAAAATCTTTGGTAAAGTCTATTTAAATGAGAGATAATATGAATACCAAGTAGAATAACTTGATTAGTTAGTTTTTTAAACCATATATGATCTGATATTTAAGCATAGATAGTTGATAGATAGATAATAGGTAGATAGGTTGATAGATGATAGATAGATAGTAGATAGATAGATAGATAGATAGATAGATAGACTGAAATAGATGTATTGTTATTATTAGGAACTATCAAGTTATTTCAAATAATAGTAACCCAGTTTGATAGGGAAGTTTATAATGCCAACCTGACCAATGAATATTTTTGGGATTAATTGAAGGGTGGAGAGATAAATGGCTTGGACAGCTTTACCTTTCTAGTCTCTTGCTCTTTGGCAATTGGGGCAGTGTCTGGTTGCCTTAGCTGGTTCTCTGCCTCAACTTGTGAGCTACACTAACTTTGGGACACCCAACCTGTGGACTGTGTTGTAGTTTGAGGTTCCTTCAAGACTTGTTTCGCCACACTACTGGAGTATATTCTACTTGAGCTGGGGACTGTGGGAACTGGTCATCTGGTTGACTGTTGGTGGTCTCTCTTGCTGTTTGCTGCTTCTGGGCAGGATTTCTGGATTGCTCTACAGAGTACTCAGCTGTCTGCTTCCTTGGCTTGTACCAGTCTCTAGACTAATAGGACTGCCAATGTATTAGCTGTCTCACGTAAGTGAGTTGCACTGAGTCATTCGTACTACTATGTGGACTAATGCACTGTTTATTTTTTATGTTGTTTACATCTGTCTATATAGACATGTATATAAAGTCATAAGTGCCCTGGTTTTGTTTTGCTAGAGAACCCTAACCAACATACCCAGTTTGACAGACCAGAAGTGTGCCAAGGGTTTTTTTTTTTTAGGTTGTAATCATTGGGGGAGTTGATCACCAGGACTTTATGCTGCAGGACTACTGGAGGGGTCCAACCTCCAGCCTTCTGGTTAATAGTTGAGCGTTATTTATTGTGTTACCAGGGTTCTTCATCTATCTATATATCGATGCAGTCATTTATAAATTAATGAAATGCAATTTATTTTATTTTATATTATTTTTAGGCATCACTGCCCTGGTGGTGAGAGTGGGAGGCCCAGCCTTTGCTCCTGTGAGTGGGAATTGAACCTCCATCCCAGTGGGCCGCAGTCCCGCACACAACCACGACGCCACCGGGGCTCAGCCCGAAATGCAATTTTTTGATCATTGTTTCACCTTGTAAAATTTTGAAGCATGTGAAGACTTTCTACTCCAAATCTTGGAAACTTAGAAGGAGATTACTACCTTGTCCTGTAAGATCCTAAGAGTTGTCATTAAGTGAGTGGCAGTGAGTTCCTTTGTTTTTAAAATCAGGTTTCAAAAATCTTTCTGGTCTCCTGAAGTGAGTAACTTTAGCGTCCTTTGACCACTAAACGTCAAACCAAAATAGACTAATGTTTTCTTTGCGTCACTTATGTATCTGGATTCAGAATCACTAACTTTCCCATGTGAAAGCATATGCTTTCATTGGAATCGGTTGTCGGTGTTTTGTGTGTGTGTGTTTTTTTTTTCACATGAGCTTTTTCTCTTGTGAGCAGAGAAGTAAAGCAGGTCTCTACAATAGCTTATTAAGCAGTTTGAAAGACTAACACATCTGTGAGAATTCATGTCTTCTCCCCTAAAAATATGTATAGGTCTCATTAATAATCTACAAATGTCAAAGACAAGCTGCTGCATAAGGGAAAGAAATAAAGTAAAATTCTGAATTCATTATTCATAAAGAAGATTTTGTGTGTGAAATTCCCCTAAATGACCATTTGACTTGTTTGCTCAGGGACAAGTCAATTTCTGAATTACAGAATCAGTGTTCTTAAAGTGGAATGTGAACAAAATAACCATCTGCTAATGAAGATGAACAGGGTCATGAAATGAGATGATATCTGTGAAAACATGTGGACATTAAGCTAACCACTATCATTACCATTCTAATCATTTCCATGAATGCCTGATCTTTGACCCGAAGTGAGATGATTATCCTCAGTTAAGGGGACACAACTCAAGATTTCAATGCCTAGTTGCGTAGTAAATCTCATCCAAATCTGGTGCAAAAAGACAAAAATGTTCAAGAAGGTAATGTCGGTAAATCCAATTAAGAGGAACCTGAATACATAAACCTCTGCTGAATTACTCGTTTTGTTTTGGTACAACTTATCATTTAGTGATTATTAACTGTAGATGATTGCTCATCCCTGTTCATTTTGGCTGGAGGACAGCTATTGTGGGCTCAACCTAAAGGATCACATTATAATTTGATTTCATGTAGCCATATTCTTCAAACAAACTGGAGTAAAACATTCTTAGTCATACCTAGAATTTCTAAAAGTCCCTATGAAGCTTCATAATAAATGTAGCACATTATTGGAGCATTAGTATATAAATTATAGGTAATTTCTAACTTTTACACACAGCCAGCAAGTTCTTGTGACTCGCAATGACTCTATGAGCAAGGTAGAACTGATCCTGTGGGTTTCTGAGGCGGCAAATCTTTAAAGAGCTGGCTCCTTCCTCTTTGTTCCTGAAGGAACTGGAGGCTTGGAACCACTGTATTTAGCAGCTGAGCTTTTAGCCCAATACGTCACCAGAATTCCATGGTAAGTAAGGTAGGAGCTTCATGTTTCTTTCTGTTTTCCCTAACCCAAACCCTAATCCGGGGCTTCATCTTCCATATTAGCTCTCCTCAGGAAAAAACAGCCCAAATAAATGAAGAAATTATAAAGCAATGTTTGAACATGATGCGCAATTAGAATTTGATGAAGAAAATTAAAAAATGTTTACATCAGTGGGGGACTGCCCAAAATCCAAGTCAGATTCAGAAAGAACATGGATCAAATGCTGATGTCAGGTTGATCTTGCCTGAATACAATGAAGATCTATAGTTAAGTGATGATACAAAAGTACTCAACTAGGTGAATCAATGCAAATTATGGACAATATTTCAAGGAATGGGAATCCTAGGACATTTTACTATGCTCACATGGAACCAGACACAAACCAAGACACCAAGAGAGCAAAGGGATATTGTATGGTTTAAGATCAGAAAAATTATGTCTAATGTTGTATTTTATCCCACTCTTATTCAATCTGAATTCTGCACAAAGCATGTGATAGAAAGGAGAAAAAACAGGGGAGGGGTAATGTGGAAAGGGAGGAAAACACAGTAGACATTCTGCACAGATAAACTCTTCCACACTAATATATATCATTCTATGGACTAGATTCCTTATTTATACTATTACTTAAAATTTGCAAGTATACACTGCATGTAAATAAAAGTGAGGAATGCCATGCTTAGGAGTTAGATGGGGAGGTAGGTGTCATCAAACTTTGCCACAATAATTCCAAGATATTTTACATTTATGTAGACATGACAGCTTGAGTCATACATAGAAATTTAATTGATATTGTCAATTTTAGCCCTAATCTCAGGGTAGAATTTTACCCCATATTTAATTTAACTTCAATCCCCTGGAAAACTTTTGAATTCCATTTTTGCTTAATTTCCAAGTGGTTTTATCACTCTCAAAGTTGAATCTTTTTGTTTCTTCTTTCCAAATCACTAACAAAATGTTGTTATTGTTGCTAAGTGCAACTGAGTCCGCTCCAACAGATAGTGACCTCATACACAGCAGATTCTTTGCCATCCTCTAAATTGTTCCTGCCTGAGCACGTCGATGTAGCCACTGGGTCAAGGCATCTCAGTGAGTGTCATGGTGTTACCTAGTCATCCAGTTGTGAGGATTTGGGTCTTCTTTACATTGAGTTACAATCCATACTGAAGGCTATACTCCTTGTTCTTCGTTGGGAAGTGGTTCTAATGATTCTCAATTTCAACAAGCAATGTTGTGTTGTTTGCATACCACTAGCTGTTAATAAGTCTTACTGCAAATCTGATGTCATTCTCTCTTCCACATCTAATCCAGCTTTTCTGATGACTTACTCATAATACAGATGGACAAGGATGAGGAAAGGATACAACCTGATGCACACTTCTCCTGAAATTAATCCATGCAGTTTGCACAACTACCTCTTGATCATTATATACACAGTAATCTCGTCACAAGTACAATGAAGTGGTCTGAAATTTCCATACTACTCATTTATCCACAGTTGATTATGGTCCACATGCCATTGATTGTCTATGCGTAGTCACTGAAACACATGTAAACATCGTTCTGGTGTTCTCTGCTGTCAGCCAAGATCAATCTGACAGCAGCAATGACATCCCTCCCTTGTTCCATGTTCTCTTCTAAAATCCCGCTACCGTGCATCTGTACATTTGTTGTACTGTGTTGGTGTGTGCATTGCCATGGTGCTGGACACAATGTCATTAGTCTTTTAGGTCCAGCAGGGTCACTCAAAGCAGCAGATTTCATCAGAGCCTCCAGACTAAGAACAGAAAATGAAGAGAGACCAGGCTCCCAAACATGGAGGGAGAAGCCGCTGACAACCTCAAATGTAGCATCAAAGCATTCCCTGACACTAACAACATAGAAAAGAAAATGCAGTAAAATGGCATACTCAAACTATAGTTTACCACATAAGTAAAAATATTCAACACATATTTCATAATTCTCCATTGGTCTTGGAATTGGGATAATAAATATAAATAGATGCAGGAGATGGTTAAAATAAATATGAATCACATAACATGTGAAAAGAAGTAAGTGAAAAAGAATATATTTCCTGTGCTTCTTACAAATCCATTGTAAAAAAAGCACTCAGTTTAGAGCTTCAATCTACTTCAGTCCTGTTCAACCTCCAGCTGAGAATTTGCATTTCATGCCCCCCCTCCATATACCAAATCAGAATCTACCATTTTAACAAGATCTCCAGGTGATTTTATATGCTATTATGATGCCATTAGGATGTTTCACAAATGGAATTAAATGATAAGAGCACATTTCCCGGAAAGTTTTGAAGCACTCTGCTTTGTTATTCTTATTATAATGTGGATTCTGGTTTGGAGTCTTTGCTGTGAAAATTCAAATTTTCACCAAGGGGTCAAACAGGGATGAACTCTTTAAGTGCCAATCCATTCACTTGGCTGTATAAAACAGAGTAGGATTCCTCCTTAAGGTTTTTGAAGCTTCAAATCTTTCTTGAAGTTGTATACCTCTCTTTCTTATAGTGAAGAATTGTGGGATTTGATCTGCTGATCTTTCAGTTAGCATTAGATAACCCACTTTGCCAAGAGGGCTGCTTGCCCAGTCCAAAAACTCAAATTCACTGCCATGAAGTTGCTCTGATTCATGGCAAACCTATGCCTGGTTTTTAAAGCATTAGATCTTTATAAAATCAGACAGTCTCATCTTTATCTGGAGGAAAGGTGGGTGTCTTTGAATTGCTACCATACATTTATCAGTCCAGAGCCCAGATCAAAGTCATGGTGCAAAGACACATTGCTTATTATAAAGTGGATTAATTGAAAGTTTCCCAACTGATCATCCATGTCAAATCGCTCATGCCTTTCAGTGATGGTCCTATCATTAGGTTACTGAGGACTGTGAGAGTCATTGATACTCCTTCAGAAAATCATCCCTTTGATTGAGGAAGAAAGAAATAAAATAATGTGCTTTTTTACAAGAAGTCATGTATTTGCTAAATAGCATACAACAAATGCCTGTCTACTTGAGAATATTATTATAAGGTTTAAAAGTAATAGTATAAGAAAAAAAGGGAATGATAAAATTCATATTGCAGCTCTAGAGTGATGTAGCCTTACATACAATAGTGTGTGTGTGTGTGTGTGTGTGTGTGTGTGTTGGGGGTGGAGGGTATGTCTGAAAAATAAAGAGCAAAAGACAGATAGCAATGGATCCTAGAGTAACACTTACAGATTTATTTCAATGGTGGAGATGAAATCTAATCATGTTTTCATGTCAAGCACAGTGATTGGCACATGAAAAGCTTTAAAAATAATACAGGGTTGAAATGAATTCCGCAGATAATTTATGAGAGGACAGAGACATTATTGGGTCTGTAATTTACTACAGAAATTCACATCAAACCATAACATGGTTTTGTTATCCATAAAAAGCACTTTACAAGTTAAGTGATAAATGTTCTGAGTCTGTAAATTAGGACTTTTATTTTTACGATGCTTAAGTTTTTTGAAATTAGATGCCAATAAAAGCTGTGTAAAATGAACATAACACTTCAGGAAGAGTTGCAAAGAGTTATGTCAACTTTTAGCTCTCTGCACTGCACTGTTGATTCCCTTGTTGAGCAATAGGTAGTATTTTAAGTGAAACCATTATCACTAGAAACCTCAATAATGAATTTAAGCAGAGTATTGCCCCTGAAAATGGCTTTTAAAAATCTGTCAAATGTTCTTCCTTTTCATTTTCTTCTCTGGTTATCTTATCACTGAGTAATTTATGCATCATGTATAGTTGTCTTCTAGGTCAGAAGAGCTTATAATTTTCTGATTTCAACTCTGTTGAAGAGGAACACTTAAGATGTCAGGTGTTAGGTAAATTGATGAATATTATCAACTCTTGCCTATAATTATTCAGGAATAATCATAGAATCATTGACTCAGAGATAGAAAATAATCCAGAGTGATTGTTTTCATAAGGGGATAATTTATGGAAACACAATTTTGCGCAGAGTAGAACTATGATAAGAAATGTGCATTTGATTAGCACAGATTCCTTTTATTCATTTAAATGAATGATTCGTCCCAAAAATCAAGCACTAGGATGAATGAATCCATTTTGTGACCACAGAAATTTCACATTGAAGACATTATGCTTGAAATATCTGGTTTAGTATTTACTTCTTTAAGTGGAACAAAAAAAAGAATAATTATTTTGACCTCATTATTTCTGACTCATGGCCTCGGCATATGCATCAGAGGAGCGCTTGATCATAATGTTTTCAATGACTGATTTTTTTCTTAAAGTAGACAACCTGACTCTTATCCTGAAGGGCCTCAGGATTTTTTTTCACTAGCATTTTACTCCATTTTTTTATACTAGTAGAAAAACTGTTTTCTTTTTAAAAAAATCATTTCACTGGAGGCTCTTATAACTCTTTTCACAATCCATACATACATCCATTGTGTCAAGCATATTTATACATTTGTTGACATCATCATTCTCAAAACATTTTCTTTCTACGTGAGCACTTAGTATTGAGCCCTTGGTATCAGCTCCTCATCACCCCCTCCCCACCCCACTTCCCTAAAGAACTCTTGATAATTTATAAATTGTTTTGTCATGTCTTACACTGCCCGATGTCTCCTTTCACCTACTTCTCTGTTGTCTGTCTCACAGGGAGGAGATATATGTAGATCCTTGTAATCAGTTCTCCCTTTCTACCTGACCTTCTCTCCACCCTCCTGGTGTCAACACTTTCACTGCTTGTCCTGAGGGGTTCATCTGTCCTAGATTCCCTGTGTTTTCAGTTCTTATCTGTACCAATATGCATCCTCTGGTGTAGCAGAGTTTGTAAGTTGGAATTGGAATCATGATAGTGGTATTGGTGGAAGCATTTAAGTACTAGAAGAAAGTTGTATGTTTCATTGGTGTTAAATTGTATATTGACTGCCTCATCTCCTGCCTACGACCCTTCTGTGCAGTTGCCTACAGATGGGCTTAGGGTCTCCACTCTGCACTTCCTGTCATTCACAATCATAATCATTTTGTTCTTTGAGGTGTGATATCTGATCCCATTGACATGTCATGATCACACAGGCTGCAGTGCTTCTTCCATATGTGCTTTGTTCCTTCTAAGGTAGATGGTTGCTTATTTATCTTCAATCCTTTAAGACCCCAGATGGTATATATTTTGACAGCCTGACACCATCAGATTTCTTCATTACATTTGCTTCTGCACCTGCTTTGTCTTCAGTGATCATGTCGGGAAAGTGAGCATCATGAAATGCCAGCGTAATAGAAGAAAGTGTTTTTGCATTCAGGGAGTAATTGAGTCGATGCTCAATATCCATCTCCTACATTAATACTAAACCTACATTCAAGTAGATCTATTTCCCCTTCATCATATATAAATATGTTTAAATATATGCATGCCTATATTTAGACCTTCATAAATGCTCTTTGCCTCCTAGATCTTCCCTCTATTTCCTTTTACTTTCCCC